>PVKA01018816.1:0-12165 GCA_004027165.1 Ctenomys sociabilis
TGCACAGTCATAAAGGTTCTGGTCCAAAATTGGGTGGCCACTGCTCCAGGCCTCCAGAAAGAGCTGCCTAACATCATAGGAATGTGTGGCAGAGGAAAAGCATTTACATCATGAAACAACAAACCCTTGGAGGTGCCCAACCCTTCAAGGGCATCCCATTACCTAAGGTCCCCCCCAAGCCTCACCTCAAAGGTTTCCTCTGCTACCAGCAGCACTCCATGTGAACCAAGCCTGGATATAACTCACAAAACTACAGAGGTCAGTCAACATTTAAGCTGCAGCACTAGGGTTTTCACTAACTGCATCTTTCAATACTGGTGCTTTCTCAGTTCTATCAGATGTCAATGGAGAGTTGGCAGACAACCTGAACCACCAGAAACCTGTTACTCCCTAAAGTGATCTTTACACAACTTGTCTGCTGGAAGTCAAGGCATTAGTTTCATGACACCACTAGGAATAACAGGTCACTGTGCTTTTGGGGGCACTTATTCTCTAACTTCTCTGATTCACATCATGTTAGTCATCAAGACTAACATCCTGGGCCAGTGATGGTGAACCTTTTAGAAATTTGAATTATACAAACAGGCCACTGAGGGGTTTGAGCTCTTCACCTGTCTACTCCAGGTGGCTTCTGGTCAGACTCGAGTTCTCCTTTCCTCAAGACCTGGGAGAATCTATTCAGGCCAGAGACTTCCAATAGACCATGCACATAACTCCATTGGAAGGCATGACCAAGTTCCTTGAGGCACTGACAAATACACTATGACTGCCACCCGGCCAACAATGACTCACAGACACAATCAACTGAAATTGAATACCAGTTTTGGAGACATTAATACAAGCACCATAAAGCTCACCACAACTTCATGATGGAGGTAAGAGTAAGGTTTCTATTTTGGAGGTAAAGACTACCCTTAACAGCCTGGGGAGGCTGTCAGCTCCCACAGCCAAGGAGTGGCGAAGTCATGCTGCGAACAAGGGTGTCTGACTTCAGCCATAGCTCCAGAAGCACTGACTCAATGATCTGCTTCCTTTCAGTCTGCAACTGGGCCAGCCAATTATGCCCACCAGCTGAGAAGAGCTCTTACATTTTTAAACAATTGGAAAAATCAAGATAAGAAAAATATTTCAATGCCATGTGTAAATTAAACGAAATTTACATTTCAGGATCCGTAAAAAGGAGTGAAGGGCCAGTGAGATAGCTCAGCAGTCTATAAAGGCAGGCACATGGACCAGGGTTTGATCCCCAGTATGCCGTGCTGGCCCAGCCCCCAGGGCTTGCTGAGACTGCAATTGAGACTAGGCGTGGTGGCACAAGCCTGTAATCCCAGTGCTTGGGAGGCTGAAAACAAAGAGGATCACTATGAGTCTGGTCTGTGTAATGACAGCCTGTACACTCTGTACTAAATACATAAAAAATAAAATATAATAGACCACACTTGCTGAGGGCTCAATGTGTGACAATACTCAGGCTAGGATAGGCATTTTGTATGTGTTCTGTCACTGAACTGTTTTTGCCTCCTGTCTTGCCTTCAATTCTTAATCCACTAAAATGAGCTCAGAGGTGTGCTGATGAAAATCCAACGACTCAAAGTAAATCCAAGGTCCTCAATAAAATAATCTTAAACAAAATGCTCCTTAGATTCATTAGGCACACTATAAAGAACCTAGGAAAATCTCCAGTTACTACCAAGGAGAGGGATAAAGGGAAAGGGGGGGGGAAGATACAAACGCAGAGTAGGGAGGGACAATGAATTTGAGAGAAAGCCAGCGGGGGGTAAAAAAGAAGAGAGGGCGTCGGAGGAGAGTCTGGAGAAGGAGCAGACTGTCCCAGCAGGATCCAGTGCCTGGGTCCTAATTTTAGAGGTAGGCTGGAAAGATTCGGGTTGGGGTGGGTGCCTCTCTTTGCAGGATCTTGGATCCCAGGAACTCGCCTCTCTACAAAGGACGTGACTAGGGCTCTTCCTCCTTGTCTTCCCGCACATAAGCGGCAGGGTGAGGACCGGAGAGTCCGGGATGTGTGTGTGGACTAAGGAAAGCTCATCCCCAGGCCTCCACAATTCGCCTCCCGGTCTGGAGAGAACCTTCCATACACAGGAGCACCGGGGGCTGCGTGCGCCCGCGCCGCGGGGACCGGGTCCAGCTTCGTCCCTCCAGGACAAGGGGTCTTAAAGACTGCCGGGCGCTGGGGTCGCGGAATTCGGAGCACCCTACGGGAGCAAGCCAGCCGAGTGGCGCGCAGCACAGCGCTCCACCTCCCGCCTCGGCCGCGCCGCCCCTTTCCGGTCCCCTCCGCACCGCGCGGTTGCATCAGAGCCGGCGGCCGGGTGCACGTGGAGTGGGGCGTGCGGGGCGTGCGGGGCGTGCGCGCGGCTCCGCCGAGGATGCTCCGTCCCGCCCCCGCTGGTGGGGCTCGGTCCCCGGGACCCCCGCCTCTCCGCCGGGCGCGCCCACCCGCGCGGCAGCACAAGTCGGCACCAAGCACTCGCGCCACGCAGACCTGACGGCTCCCGCCGCCTCCTCCCGGGGGAGTGCGTCGCGAGCCTGGCCAGTCACTCACCTGACGATGGAGTCCCGCGCGGGAGGCACCGGGTCGCCCGCGCCGCGGCTGCTCCAGGCTGGTCCATCCTGCGGCTGCCGCTGCCCGCGCAGGCCCTCCTGGCCGCCACCCGGGCCGCCACCTCCGCTGGCTGCGCGACAGGGCACTCGGAGGCGGCGCTGCGGGCCCGGGAGCCGGAGCGGGCGGCCGAGCTGGCGCAGGACGACGGGCAGACGCACGCTCATGGTGCGGAGCGAGCGCGGGAACGCGGCGGCAAGTTCTCCCGAGGGTGGCGCGCCAGTAACGGGCCAGCAGCGGCGAGGGACCGGCGCTTCCTACTCCGCCGAGCGCGCCCCTAGGGGGCACTGCACCTAGGCCGTGACGTCGCAAGGGCGGGGGCTGCGGGACGCGAGGCTGCTGGCTCGGTGGCCTGGGAGGGAAAGGTAGGCTTTCCGGACGGGCACACAGCCAGCTCGAATTTGGCACCCCTTTGGGGTCGCGCCGGGTGAGGCGCCAGGGCGGGGTCCCGAGCGCTGAGACCACACGCCCTGTCTTCAGGGTGAAGATGCTGGCATCATCCTCCAGCGGGAGCGGGCGGCAGCTCAGTTCCTGCAAGCTGTGGTGGTTGTTAATCCTGTTGAGATGGGCCGGAGGTGGCCTGAGGGTAGGCGGGTGGGCCCTGAAGGGGAACGCAGCCCGCTGTTTAGCCTAGTGCACCCCCCTCTAAGTAGGGCCACTGTCCTTAAAATAAAGATAGGATGCCCAGATAGTGGGAATAACATAACCTTGCTATTTCATGAATTCCAAGTAAGATGGGAGTAAGGTTTTAACTTTCAATTTACACTTTCCAGGTGGAGTGGGAACAGGATTGTGGGTTTCTGATTCCCACCTAAGGTAGCAGTGAAACTGGTCTAACCTAGCTAGAGAGGCGAAACTCTGGGTTGGGTACTGGAGAGGCACCTTATTCAGTCCCAACTAAGGCCCTGGAAATACTGTTTCCCATCTAGCCAAGGAAAGGGGCTTCCAGCCAGAGTACAGGTGATAAAGCAGGGAGCTGGCCTGGCTTCCGGATCCGTTGTCTGTTTTTCATTGTGAGATGATTGCCACATCTGACATACCGTGATCTTGTAGAGTTCAAGAGGTTCATACTATTTTAATTCAATTTTTGGTACTGAGGATTGGACTTAGGGTGTCAAACATGCCAGGCAAGTACTCTACCACTGTGCTACAACCGCCTCCCACCAGCCCTACAATTTTATTTTGATACGCTCTTTCTGAGAGTCTGACTGCCGCCATCCAAGTCTCTTCTGTCCCGCTAGCAATGCATTTAAACCTGCTAGAGATTCATAACGCGGGTTAATAAAGCTCAGTAACCATGGTTATGTCCTGTAACCCATCATCGCTCACATTCAGCCCTGCTCCTGACAGGCAACCATCTCTCCCTGTGCTTTTTCAAACTTAGGCCCTGACAGGGAGCCATAACTCCTTTTGACGCCCCCCCCCCCCAGAAAGACCGTGTTGACCTTTTGCTTCCACATCTCCCCTCTGTGCTCCTCACCCTATAAAAGACATAGTCTGAGCCGGGGAGGTGGCTCAGTGGAAATAAATGCTTCCCTGGCAAGCACAAGGGCCTGAGTTCAATCCCCGGTTCTGAAAAAAAAAAAAAAAAAAAAGACATAGTCTGTTGGAGAATTGCTGGTCTGATCTGAATACCAGGGTGGGCCCTCTCACGTTTGTGCTGAAATAAACCTGACCCATTGAGCTCCTACCTCACCTTTCTTTCTTAACACTTCCCATGTTGCCCACACTGGTTATGACATTTGTTTTTTTTTTTTAATTTTTGTGGAACCAGGGATTGAACTCAGGCCCTTATGCTTGCCAAGGAAGCATTATTCCACTGAGCCATCTCCCCAGCCCTGGTTATGACATTTGTAATCCTCCTTCTGGGATAGCTGGGAGTTTAGATTTACCACTACCACTATTTTACAAACAAGGAAACATACTGACTGAAGTTAGATTTTGCATAAGCAAGTAATTATATATGTATATATATATATATATTTTTTTTTAAATGTCTTGAAAATGTCATGTCTCTATTGCCTTTGTGAGCTTGAGCAATGCTTACAATCCCTTAAGGGTTTATTTGCCTCATCCTTAAAACATAACAGACAGTGCCTGAATGCTGCAAAACACCACCCTCTCATTACAAAGTTGACTATCACCCAGTGTCAGGTCTCTGGAATTTTCAGGTTGTGACTTTATCTGACGAGTGCTGCATTAGTAATATTTTAAACGCCTGTGGAGAAACACAAAAGGTAGAGATCCCATTTACTTGAAATGTCCAAAGTAGGCAAATCTTTATAGAGAGGCAGTGGAGGATGGGAGGTGGTAGCCAGTTGAATGAGGTTGCATTTTGGGGCCATGAATATCGTCTCAGATGGGTAGCAATGTTACAAGTACTGTGCGTACTCTTAAAAACCATTGAATTATACGCTTTATTTTTAAATTTTTTAATTTATATATTTAGTACAGATCTCACTCAATGTGCAACTGGGACTGGCAGTGATCCTCCTGTTTTCAGCCTCCCCAGTGCTAGGATTGCAGGCTTAGGACACCATGCCCTGATTTAGTCACTGGCTCAGCATGCCTTGAGGCAGGGCAGGCACAGCATGTGATGCTAGGAATTGAATCCCGGTCCCACTCTTGCCTAAGCAGGCGCTTAGTCCACTGAGCTATCTCACAGGCCCTTGAATTGTGCCTTTACACAGTGGATTCTATCTCAAAAAAGCTGTTATAAACCCCCCCTCAATGCTGTGCCAGCCCTTCCCCCAGGGTGCACTGAGAAGGTGACTGAGACTAGGCGTGGTGGTGCACACCTGAAATCCCAGTGCTAGTTTCATCTGTGTAGTGAGACCCTGTAGACCCTGTACTTTAAAAAAATTCCCTTAGAATGACTGGGGCTTAAGTCTGTTTTTGGAGACAGATCTGTGGAGCAGGTGCTTGTGCTGAGTGGTCCTTTACATCCATGTTAACTCTGAGGCTGAAGCCAGGGGGTCATTGAGCACAGGTGAGCCTGTGCCGCATAAAGAGACCTTCTCTAACAAAACGAAGTATCTATACGATTTACTTCAGATTATCAGAATAAAATGTTCACATTGCATAAAATTAATATATGTTTTAATATGTTAAGTTATGTTTCAGAAAGATCTGAAACATAAACTTACTGAGAACTAATGAAGAGATAATGATTAATTGAGACTTTAATGTTTTTGTTTTTACTTTAAATTGCATCAGGATTGCAGCTATTCTATATGTGTATATCTGTCTCTTCACATTCTGTATTTGATTTACTTAAATTGGGGGAATCATGATTTTCAGTGGCAGTATACTATAATCTGTGATGTGTAGCTCCTGCTTAGGCAAGCTTAGGGACTGGGTTTGATCCCTGGCCACCATGCCCACCCCTGGGCATGCTGTGCTGGCCAAGAAGTCCAGTTTTAGGGGCACACACCTGTAGTCCCAGCACTGGGAAGGCTGAAAACAGAAGAATCACTGAGTCTGAGCTGCACAGTGAGACCCTGTACCCTAAACATACAAAAAAAAAAAAAAATCTATGAGGTGAGCTCACTGTGATTTACCTCTTCCTATTATAGATTATGTGTATTTTTTCTTGATATCAGGAGTAAGGCTACTGTAATCATTCGTTATCTCGCTTACTCAGAAGCTAAGTATTGGGGGCCTCCTGTGTGCTGGGGGAAGGAGAAGAAGCTTGATCTGGGGTCCGAGTGTGTGGTAGGAAAATCTGACAGTCACCCTTTGTGGAAGCAGTTCTCAGGAATTCATATGTAATGAGAAGAAGCAACACAGAATTAGAAGGTAAGCAGTAGAGTACACTTTCATAGTTATCTTCTCACAGGGACACAATATCCAACACCCACAATTTTAAGGAGGAAAGGTTTGTTTTGGCTCACAGGTTTTTTTTTTTTTTTTTTTTTTTTTTTTTTTTGTGGTCCTGGGGATTGAACTCAGGACCTTGTGCTTGCCAGGCAGGTGCTTATACCACTGAGCTATCTCCCCATCCTGCCCACTTTTTTTAAATATATTTTTTGGTTAAAGTATTTTTTAGTGGAGTTTTGTTTTGTTTTTGGTGCTGAGGGCCGAACCCAGGGCTTCCAGCTTGCTAGGTGAACATTCTATTGCTGAGCAAAATCCCCAGCTGCTGGCTCACAGTTTGCAGAGCTTTCAGTCCGTAGTAGGCTGGCTCCAAGACAGAGTGGCCAGCACGGTGTCATCAAAGAGGAGAATCAGCTCACAGCATGGCACACAGGAAGTAGTAGCAAGGGACAGAGATAGAGCCTTCTAGGCACACCCGGTGGCCAACCCCAGTGCTGGATATATAATATAATATATATTATAATATATAATATATAATAATTATATTATATATTAAATATATTATATATTAATATATTATATTATATATTAAATATATATTAATACATATTATAATATATTTAAAATATGTATATATATATTTATATATATTATATATAAATATATATATGTTTTTTAGGGAAGGGTCTGCAGGGTGTTCAGGGTCTCACTACTAAATGGACTTGTAGTGATCCATCTGTTTACATAGTCTCCCAAGTCCTAGGATAACAGGGGCATGCCTCCAGGCCCAGTCTCAGTTGCTGCTCTGGGACAGTGGCGGGCCCTGGGATCAAACCCCCAGCCTTTGCATCTGCTTGCAGGTACTTTAATCCACTGAGCTATTTGGCTGGCCCTCCCACTGTATGGAAGAAAGATAGGAATAGAGAACTGTTAAGATAAAGACTGTCCACTTAAGCTGCACAGGTTGGGACCAGCAGACACAAAAACAAGCTCACTACTGAAAATCCCTCGCGGAAGTGACTCAGCCAGTGAGGGGAGTTGCAGTGACCTTTGAGAGGCTGTGCTTAGTCACCCTGCTGTGGTTAGGATAAATGTCCCCTGAGGGCTGTGTGTTAAGGGCTTGTCCATCAACCTGGGTGCTGAAGGGAGGTGGGGAAACCTTTATGGGCTTGGGCCCAGAGGAAGGAAGTTCTGTCCTGGGGATTTGGCCCCTGAGGGAACACTGAGACTCCAGCCCCTTTGAGCCTGTCTTGAAACCAACACATTGATGACCTCAAGTAGCCCTTGTCTCAGGTTTTGCTACAGGAGTGGAACCCTGCCTAGCATGACGTCCAGAGGCTCAGGACAAGCCTCGCCTTGCAGGTGCTCCACTTACATGACGCTAAGGTGCAGTCGTGGTCCTCACCTGGAGCTTACACCGGGGGTACAAAAGAAATGAAAGAAAAAGAGGGGGAAAAAATGGAAACAAAGATTTTATAAATAACAAGGGCTTCCTGACCTGAAGGGAGGCAAGGGATTTGAAGGGAGGGAAGGGAATGGGAAAAAAAGAATCATCAAGCTAGATCATACATAGGTGCAAATCCCCTATGGTCACTGTCAGCATTATACATATCTAACAGTTACCAATAAAACTAATTTAAAAAATGGTTACATTTTCTAATCTCAAGCATTTTTAAGTGAAAATGCATTATTGTTTCATTAAAGTAATAAAATATGTTTGAATCAGAGAATTATAGGTTTCAGTAAATTCCCTTAAACTAGTTATTTCTCTCATTTTGCCTAAAGTACAGATATAGTGGGACATAATGAGAATACTACATCTGAAAAATGTAGAACTTTTTAATGATAAACTTGATTAAAATATGTTTATAGATATAGGTGATTGATAAGGCTTTCATTGAAATTTAAATGAAAAAACTAATAACAGTAGTATATTAGCAAAACAAAATGGACTTGAAAATGAATCCTGAAGTTTTGCTATTCTCTGTAAAAATTTTTACCTTCTGTTTTTCTTATTTCTTAGTAGTGACAATGACTGAATGATGCTAACATAATTTTTATACCCATGACATTTAAAATAGTCCTTGACATCTCAGTGTTTTGTTTTCTTAACACCACTCACAGTCAGGACTGTCCATTCTGTAGAAAACATGACGTTCCCTCCTGTCCCTGCCCAGCCACAAATTTCAAAACCTTGAAGAAGAAGGACCATAAAAAGAATTGTTTTTAATCCCTTAATTGTTAGTCAAAAGCAAGGAAAAACTGAGGAAATGGGTGAGAGATAAGCAAGATGTTACTGTACAGAAAACATGTTTTTCTCTTTTCCTGGAGCGCTATGGCAGTCCTCAGTGCCTGCAGGCTTCTACCCCTGTCGCTTGCTACCCCTGTACAAGAGACTGGCTGCTGAATGCTGTAAGTGTGACTTTCAAATGACAGGAGCACAAGTCTGAACAGCAGGTATGTGCTGGCTCAAGGTCCAGCAGAAAGACAGCAAGATAAACCCCCTCCTCTCTGGGCAGACCACAACCTACCTCTGCAGTGCCAGAGCCATTAGCACGATGAATGACCCGGGCGCCGTGGGACATTGTGTCTCTTAACAGGGACGAAATGCTCATCCTGACAACTAAGCTGCTGAATGGAACCAACCGGATGATCCTGGGTACAGTGCCGCTGTCTTCTAGAAAAACCTCATCGCAGGGAAATGGACCACACGTATGCCACACTCAGGTGCCACCTCTCCTGCTACAGGGCTTGGCTACCCCTTCCTGTGCTCAACGCTCTGGGGCAAGGATACCCAAGGTACAGGCACACAGACTTTGGCATTTGTATACTAAGTCCTGAAATGCAGCGTGGGATGCAGTGCTGCCTTAGAAAGGCAGCGATGCTTGGCCTTTCTTTCTTTCTTTCTTTCTTTCTTTCTTTCTTTCTTTCTTTCTTTCTTTCTTTCTTTCTTTCTTTCTTTCTTTCTCTTTCTTTCTTCTTTCTTTCTTTTTTCTCTCTTTCTTTCTTTCTTTCTCTCTCTTTTTCTTCTTTCTCTCTCTCCCTCTCTCTCTCTCTCTCTTTCTTTTTCTATTCCAGCATGCTAAAAATTGTTTTGAGTAAAGGAAAAAAAAATCCAAGGTTAAGAGCACCCAGTTACCACAGCCAGCCGGCAAAGCAGGAAGTGCTTGTGGCTGCCAGGCCCTGCACATGCCTCAGTGGGAGCTTCGGCTTTTCAAGGCTAGAACACTCAAAGGATGCTGAGCAGGGCTGGCCAGGAGGCACCCACTCTCCAGGGTACCATGTAGGCCATCACCAGGCAGCAGGGAGAGACCGCAGAAACGAACACGTGCTCTGTGGGCTCTTCTGTCAGGCACTTCTCCACCTCTCAGTGTCCGGACAGCAGCAGGCCTGGCTCTGCACTTCCCCCTGCCCCCAGGATCGCAGGGAGGACAGGAGGAGCCCTGAGGGTGGCTTTTGGCCCTGGCTCTGTGCAAACACAGGGAGTGGTCAGCTACAGTTGTGCTCAAGCAGTACAGACAGGGAAAGGCAAGCGAGATCTCCACAGCTGGTAGGTAGACAACAGCTGGCCTGAATGCAGCCGTCTCCCTCTGACATAGAAGGGACGTGCAGGCTTGTGCTCCTTGTCTCTATTTCCCCATTATCTTCCTCTTGCACTACTCTCTGGAAGTGAGAACACCGGTACTCTCCACTAATACCAGCTCAGATTTCCTAGGTCACAGAAGAGGCATAGTACCACCACGGTTCCTTCCTGCTTAGGGCAGGAGCCTACCCTAGGTGGTCAAATAGAAAGTCTGGCACCTCATCTTCCCTCGGTGCCCCCATGTGTGTCTTCTGGTTATCAGGCGACTGATGACTCTAGTTATTTAGCCAGAGTTATAAGAAGGCAGTACAAAAGGCCTCATGGCGCAGGAGGCTCCAGGGTACTAGAAGATCTGAAGACCCAGGCAAGCAGAAGCGTAGCTGCAAAAAACAAAATGCTTTGATAGAGGACTGAAAGAAAGAGGGTGGACAGGGGAGACAGAAGTAACTAGGTATGGTGGCACATGCCTGTAATCCCAGCACTCAGGAACCTCAGGCAGAAGGATTGCCACATGTTCAAGGCCAGCCTGGACTACATAGTGAATTCAAGGCCAGCGTGAAGTAAATAGTGAGACTCTGTCTCAAAATAAAATATGTAGTAAAAGCTCATTATACACTGAAACTCAATTTATATCCTGGCAGCTATCCTGAAAAATGTAGTCCATTTACTAGCACATCATTTTATAATGCTTGACATTTTAACTAAAGACTATCCTATGTCATGAATTATTTGCAATCTTAATATTTTATTTTTATTTTATAATTCTTATTGTTTTTCTTTTTTTTTGAGGTTGAGGGAGGTCTTTCTATGGTCTCTGTACTTTAGGCTGGCCTTTAATTCACTGTTCAGCCTAGGCTGGCCATAAACTCATAGAGATCCTCCTTGATCAGCCTCCTGTTCTGGGACTACAAGCATGTGTCACCACAGCCAGGCTATGCTTTAAACATTGTTTGAATGGCCAGGAATATAGCTCAGTGGTATTGTGCCTGCCTGCCAAGCATTGATTTTTGACTCTAGATACAAATAAATAAATAAATCGAAGATCCAGGAGTATATCCTGCATGCTACGCTGGCCCTTCCCCTGGAGCATGCAGAGCTGGTGC
Source organism: Ctenomys sociabilis (assembly GCA_004027165.1). Taxonomy (NCBI): domain Eukaryota; kingdom Metazoa; phylum Chordata; class Mammalia; order Rodentia; family Ctenomyidae; genus Ctenomys; species Ctenomys sociabilis. The sequence goes on from PVKA01018816.1 coordinate 11,120, forward strand.
CCGAGACCCAGACATGGTGGTGCATGCCTATAATCCCAGTGCTGGGGAGGCTGGAAATAAGAGGAGTGCTATGAGTCTGAGCTGCGTAGTGAGACCCTGCACCAAATATATACATGAAAAAAAAAAAAAAAATCCAGGAATACAGATGTCTTTGCTGATGGAGTCAAAGTATTTTAAAGTGGGATATTTTTGGAATACTGATGCAGATGGTTCGGAGGTTATAGCTCACTCCTTTTTCAGAGTTTCCACTCTGGCCTGATGTCCACAGAGTCCAGGTCTAAGCCTGCATGCTCAGATTCCCCATGAGAGGGATTCTGGTCTCAGCCCCATGAAGTCTGCTGCACAGGGTAGGAATAGGAGAAAGCTATGCAGGAGCTTAGATACTTTCACAGTCCTGGGTTTGTTCACAGTCAAGACTTGTGTCCTCATTTTGAGAGACCTGTCTGAACCTGTTTGCCCAAAACTCAAATATTTATTTAGGAATAGACAGCTACACTAGGAAGAAGGGACTTTATTATGCAGAAGCTGTTAAAATTCATTAATATTCTTAGCCTAGTGGATATAGGTCATCACAGTGCACTTTGAAATAAATGACATTGGGACCTATACTCCAGAAAGCTTGTTTTTAGTTTGAGCAGAGCACAGCTGAAATGAAACGATCTTTTGTACAGAGAGGGACAGAGAGGAGACATGACGGAGTGTGCTTGCTCTGTGCCTGGCGTGCACTTCAGGCATCATCTGGGAGCAGACACTGAGCCGGGCCTCCCGGAGTGTGTTGTGCAGCGCTGGGGTGTTTGTGGAGAAGTGTAGAAACATGGTGGGTGCGAGTCATAACAGCAGCAAGAAAGACAGCTGTGGTGGTGCACACCTGACTCCCAGCACTCTGAGAGGCTGAGGCAGAAGGATCCCAGGTTTGAACTCCCCACCTCCTCCCCTCCAAAAGAGACCTGGAGATGTATCTCAGTGTGAAGGCCCAGGGTTCATTCCCAGCACCACACCTGCCCCAACCCCCCAACCCCTGGGAAAAAAAAAGAGGTACCTATCTA
>PVKA01018816.1:12265-43235 GCA_004027165.1 Ctenomys sociabilis
AAAAAGAAAAAAAAAAAAAAAAAAAAAAAGCTTTCTAAAGGTGGTACTTGAACACAAGATTAAGGGTGATTTATTTGATTATTATTATTTTTCTTTTTTGCGAAACCAGGAATTGAACTCAGGCCCTTGCACTTGCCAGGCAAATGCTTATTCTACTGAGCTATTTCCCTGGCCCTTAGGGGTAGTTTGAGTTAAGTGAAGCGAAGGAAAAGGGCGGCAGTTGGAAATGAGTGCAGTGGGGAGAAAGAATTACAGTGCGAAAGCTGGAAGTGCAGGGCGGCGTAATGAACTCGGAGCTTCTGAGAGCTGTTCAGTAAAGAGTAGAGGAAGGTGAGGAAGGAAGCCCTGTCACAAGCCCGAAGAGCCAGGCAGGGACCTTGTAGCAGGCCATACAACCATACAACAGTGTATGTGTTGCATTTTGAGAGCCCTAGCGAGGGCCAGGCCCCACTGTGCCTAGAAGGCTCATTCTAAAAACAACGTGGAGTGTGGAAAGGAAGCCAGTAGTCGGATCTGGAGACTGCTGTACAGTTGAGGAAGCGGAACGCCCAAGTACTTCGCTGGCCGATGGGATGGTGAACGTGAATGGATTCAGGAAATAACTAAGAGGAAGTTGGCTGCATTTGGGTGGAGTCCTCTAGAATGAAGTCCCCGTTCTGACAGGAAGTCTTGGGTGTTGTGGGGGTGCTGTCCACTGAGGGAGATCAGAGAACAGAAGCAGCCCTGTGGCCTCCTGAGGTTTGTGCCCTGCCGCTGGGATTTGGAGGGGATGAGTCTGGCGGAAGTGGAGTCAGCTGTATCCTCCCTGACGTGGACACTGAGATAGTTGATTGATTGTGTTTGCTTGAGTAAGAAACACTGAACTACGTTGGCTCAGCATAGTCCTGGGTGTGGGAGATCCTCCCTGGGAGGATGGGAATAAAAGGGACATGGAGAAGGAAGGCGCTACGGTTCAGGGCTGGATGTGTCTGAAAGCCTCACATAGCCATGGACACCACTTTCCAGAGGTGGCTGAACCCAGGGTTGGTGACTGATTAAGGGTGTGAGTGCTCTGTCCATCCTAGGTGGGTGTCCCAAGGGACAGAAAGGGACTTGGCCCTGTTGCACTCCCCTGATACTTTGCTGCAGTCTGCTTGCCATGAACTGTTCTCCTCTGTGACGGCTCTCTGCCAAGCCACCCTGCCTCAGAGCCAGCCGAGGATGGACCAAAACCTGTACAAACTCTGAGCCAGAGAAACCTTTTCCACTTTTAACTTTGGGCATTAGATATTTTGTGTCAGCACTGTGACAGCCACTAAGGCAGCAGGCTGGTGTCTGCTTCTTAGGAGAAGCACCCGTCTGCACCTTCACCTGGGACCTCACGACCTGGCTTCCAGCTCGGAGTCTTCAGCCACCAGCATGGACCCTTGGCCTCCTCATGTGGACTCTAGCTCTCAGCTGGACCCTTTGGATCTCCAGCGGGCAGACAGACCTTTTGCACTCTTACATTTGACTATAGCTGGACGTCACACACCAATCTTGTAAATCCTTATGTATTTGTGTTTCTTGCATTAAATCTGTTTCTCTAGTAAGCATTGACTGATACAGACAGGTAGCTGAGGAGAAAGTTTAAAAGCAAAGTTACAAATCTGATAACCATGTAGTACCAAAACAGTGCGGGGATTTAAGCCCATGTTTGTGGATAAAACACAAATACATCATGTATAAAAGTGACAGTAGGAGAATCTAGAATAGTGTCAAAGAGTGTAAGCCAGGCATTGTGGTACATGCCTGGAATCCCAGATCTCAGGGAGGTGGAGGCTGGTGGATCAAAGTTCAAGCACAGACTGGGTAACTAGCGGTGACGTAGTGTGATTTCCTCTCAAAAATAAAAAAAAGGACTGGGAGATAACTCAAGGCAAAGCCTCTAGTACAATCCTTCAGTCAATCAGCAAACAAGCAGAGGAAGGCAAGGGAACAAAGGAGACTAAGAGGAAGAGGAAACTGGAGCGTATATTAATCATATGTGTAGTTACTAGAAGCAAACACAAAGCCTGACTCACAGTGGCTGAAAGACAAGTCCAGAGGTGTGAGACTTCTCTCTTATTTTTCCCAGTCCTTACCTGCCTTGAATCTGGCCTCTGGAATTCCTATTAATTCTGTGAGTTAACATGTACATGTACTAAAACATTGTTTTAGTACTTTTTTTATGCTTAAATTTGCTAGGGGAGATGGCTCAGTGGAATAAGCACTTCCCTGGCACGCACAAAGATCTGAGTTCAATCCCCAGTTCCGCCAAAATAAATAAATAAATAAATGTGCTAAAGTCAGTGTAGTGAAAATGAAACAAATACAAGAAGAAATGAATAAGTCCACAGTGACATTTAGAGGCTTTAGTATTCCTCTTCATAATTTATAGACCTAGACAGAAAAATCAGCACCAATAGGGAAGTCTCAATACTGTCAAACTGGAGTTGCTGTCCCACAAAATCATGGGATACAAATTTGTTTTCAATTGGGAACATTTGCCACGATAGACTCTCTTCTAGGTCATGAAAGAAACCTGAACAAATTTGAAAGTATTCAGTTCAGACAAGGTCTGCTCTCTGACCACATTGGAATTGAGCTAGAAATCAGTAATAGAAAGGTATCTAGAAAAGCTCTAAATATTTGGAAGCTAAATAACATATTTGGAAGCTAAATAACAATAAGTAATCCATAGTTCATGGAGGAAATCTAAAAGGAGGTTGGAAGATATAATGAGAACACAGCATACTGAAGAGGATGTTTATAAAGAGAAGTACAGTTCTGCCTAGGTGAGCACCTCTGAGTGTGATGGAGAAGCCACAGTCATAGAGACAGAAAGGATGAGGAGCACCAGGACTGGGGCAGGGAGCGTGGGCAGGAGCTGCTTGATGGCCCCAGAGCTCCAGTTTTGCAAGATGCAAAGAGTGCAGGAGAGCGCGGGCGGGAAGTGCTTGCTCAGCAATGTGGGTGTACCGCTGAGTTGTACCCTGGATGGCTGAGACAGTAAGTTTTATGCTATGTATATTTTGTCATACTTTTTAAAATTCAAGAAGGAGAGGAGAGGAAAAGGAGACCTTGGTGATAGATGTGTGCTAGAAGTAGTTTCTATATTTTGTATAGTAGCCTGAATGAATGGAGGTAGAGGTCGTGGGTGGGGAGCAAGTTAAGGAACAGAGCGGCCGGGATTTGGGGTAGGTCGGCCACCAAAATGCAGAAGCTGCTCAGGACAGCAGCAGTGTATGAGGAGTGACAGCGGGGCGCTGGGAGGCCATGTGCCAACACCTTCGCCAAGTGAGGGTGACTGGCAAAAGGCTCAACAGGTGACAGTGGTCAGCTAGCACTAAGATTTGCATTCTGAATGGCACAAGCTTCCATGCAACTTCTCGGATGAGGACAGGTTTGCTAGCTGACCCTTAGACACTGGGGTTTGGCTCAAACCCACTTTACCACATGCACGGAGTGTGCAAATATGAAACTTGGGCCCTCCGCTGGGCTGTCTTAGTGCCTTTTATCTCTAACCTACGAGTCTTATGGGGTTGTTTGTTTTTTTGCTAATGTCTGAGAAACCGAGCAAGCTAACTTGCTGGCATGCAAGCAGGTAAAAGCCCTTCACAGTTCTAAGCAGTGGTTTCTGAATTGTGTGCCAAGGGCTGAGCAGGTCTCCGGTGGACAGATAGGAAGAGCCCTGAAGGTGTGGTGAGCAGCTCCTACAGGGCTGAGGCAGATGGTGGAAGGCTGCTGTAAGAGTTTACGCTGCTTGCATGCTGCACACCAGACAGGGAGCCCAGGGGAATGTGCCAGGTTGGAGACAGTGACATCAGCATTGGACAACTCAGGTGGAGGTGTCCGGAGGGAAGACCCTAATGGCGCTGTGGAGGGAGGTTGGGGCTAGGGATGGTTTTAAAGAGCAGAAGAGAAGTGGTAGTGTAAACCTTAGGTGAATCTGTAACAGTGAAGAAATGGAGTGCAGAGCCGGGCGTGGTGGCGCAGGCCTGTAATCCCAGCACTCGGGAGGCTGAGGCAGGAGGATTGTTGTGAGTTCAAGACCAGCCTGAGCTACAAAGTGAGCTTAAGGCCAGCTGAACTGCATAGTGAGACCCTGTCTCAAAAAGACAAAAAAAAAAAAAAAAAAAAAAAAGAAATGGAGGTCAAAATAATTTGTCTCATATCCTGCAGCCTATGGAGGCTAAGCAGGTAACATTTGCAAGCGAGTGCTTATGGGTAAAATTCCCCCAGGGCAGCACTGGCTCTGCATGCTTTCTGTGGTGTACATTCATTTTATCATGGGAGGATAGCCTTCATTTTCTGTCCAGGGCATCTACGTCTAAACATTCCAGGGGTCAAATCAGCTGATCAAGCCTTTAAGGGAAAACAAAGGAACAGCCCCACCAGATATCACTTTTAGGGGTGATTTTCACCTTTGGAATCCAGGTTCAAATAGGCCACGTATTTTCCCTCTACTTTTTTTTTTTTTTGCTGTACCAGGGAATGAACTCTTGAGCTTGCCAGGCAGGTGCTTTATGCCACTGAGATATTACTCCTTCCCTCCCTTTTTTGAGACAGGATTCTCCAGTGTAGCCTAGGCTGGCCTCCAAGTCATGGAGACTGTCCTGCCTCATCTCTACTATTAAAGAAACTGGAAATTTGGAATTTTATTTTTCAATCTTTTAAAAATTGTCCAAGTCAGCTCCACCCATGGGCCAGTGGTTTGCAGCCTGTGACCTAACTGGCCCACAGCAGGAATCTGCTTACACTGTGGTCTTATTGGATGGTTCTGTGAGAACTGGATGGAGAACCACACTTTGCTATAGAAACATTTGGGAGCTGTGTCTGCCCTGGGGAGCAGAGGTTCTGATCACTATCCCAGCCCGGTTTTTTTATGTTTAGAGAAGCAGTTTTAGGACTAATGAGGTGGAACCGCCCATGTCCGGCTCTTTCCAATTATAGGGCGCATGTGAGTAGCCATGGTCAGGAAAGCTGCGCTTTGATGCTTTTCAGATTTGTATGCAAGGTGAAGGAGCTCTGCTCCAGGGCGTGCACCCGTGCTGAAGAGGCAAGCTTTTCTTTTGGCTGTGTTCTGTGTCTTGCCCCCCTTCATACCCACACCCGCATCTGCAGGGCTCTGTTCCCTTCATGCAGCTAGCTGCAGATCTGGAAAGGCATTGGGCAGAAGTAAGAGAAGGCTCCGATATTGCCACACTCTTGTCTTGAAAGTTACTGGGAATCTGCCCAGTAGGGGTCTCCAATAAGTCACAAGGGGAAAGGGAAAGAAGACTTTTTTTAAAAAAAAAAATTTTGGCAGAATGAGGGATTGAACTCAGGCCCTTATGCTTGCCAAGGAAGGGCTTATTCCACTGAGCCATCTCTCCAGCCCTAGAAAACAGACTTTTAAAAAAGGCCACTTAGGGTGCCAAGGCAGATAGCTCAGCAGGATAAGCACTTGCCTGGCAAACACAAGGGTCTGAGTTCAATCCCCAGTTCTGGGGGAAAAAAAAAAAAGCCACTTAGTTATCACAACCGAGCCAGAGAAAGTGATGAAGTGATGCAGCAAACAGGACATGAGAATCCTCAAAGCAGGTTAACTTTTCAAATTAAGAGATTGAACTTTTTTTTTTTTTTTTTGGCTTTCTCCTATGGATGTAATTTCTTATTTTTTGATGTAATTTATATGATAGATTTACCCAGAGCACTGGCCTTCTATAGCGATGGACTTCTCTAAATTGAACTCAAGACTTAGACAGTAAACCACCGAGAAAAAATAAAGGCTGACATTCCTGGCCGAGGTCTCCTCAAGGTGGAGTTTAGGAACTTCATTCTAAAATCCTCTACAGAACACTTTTCAAGCTATTTTTCTTTCTGCGTAAGATAAGCCAGGCAGCCTATATTTTCATTATACTGGAATAGTGCTTTATGTTTGTATTTGGAAATGGAATTGTTTTAGAGAATATTCATGATTATCAAATTATATTGGCATGCCTTTGTTCAAATGTTTTTGTTAAAACATTCAAAATGTGCAGTTATATGAAATAAACCTCAATTTGTGCTATAATTTTTTTACATTGATTTTTTTTTTGACTTGACAATGAAAGTTAAAAGGATCAGCGTGTTTTGGGGGCTGGGCCAGCATGGCATGCTGGGGGTCGAACCTTGGCTGCTGAGTCTGCCTAATCAGGTGCTTTAATCCACTGAACTGTTTTGTTTTTTGAGACAGGATCTTCCCACGTAGTCCAGGTTGGCCTCAAACTCACTATGTAGCCCAGGTTGGCTTCAAACTTGCGAAGATCCTCCTGCCTCAGCCTCCTGAATGCTGGGATTACAGGTGTGTGCCACTGCACCTGATGTATTTTTTTTTTAAATATTTTATTTATTCCTCATTTTTAAATTTATTTAGATTTGAGACAGGGTCTTGCTATGCAGTTTGGGCTGGCCTTGAGCTCACAGTAGTTCTCTTGCATCAGACTCTCGATGCTGGGATTACAGGTGTGCCCCATCACCTCCAGCTGGAAAATCTTAATGTTCCAGATTGAATACATTAATTCACACTATAATTTATTTTGCACTTTACAAACTTTATTAAATAATGGGTACTACCAACATCCATTACCTTATAGATAGTATTTAAACTATGCTTTCTAGGTGCATATTTCTACAAAGAATAGAGTAGGTGAAAAAAATTCTCATACTTTCATACAGGAACTCAATGATGACTTGCAAGTACATACAGCTTTCACACTATTATATACATCCCCCCCCCCCCAGAAACTCATTAAACAAAAGCTCTTAAACGATAGCTGAGGAAACAGACAAACACGATTATATATGCCCACACAGCTCTCAAAATCCACTTTCCGGCCCACGGAAGTGGTCCACACAACTGCTGAAGGCCCACCGACCACAGACTGCGTATAGCACAACACCCACCTTTGGGCGTGGCTGCATCCCTCCAGGGGACAACACAAGGAGACACCAGGGCCAAGAACTAGCACTTTCTGAGACTTGGATGTGACAGTGACGTGGGGTAGAATTTGGGTTTCACAGACCAAAAATGACAAATGGAAACTGCGTTCCTGGACAAGAGTCAGGTAACTGGGTTTAAGTAAGTAATGCGAATGCACTCACATGCACCTCTAGCAAGCCTAAGCACATATTTTCTCATGGCGCTGTCCTTTTTGTTACTCAAAATTGAAAGCTCATACCATATCTAATTAAGAGCAATAAAGGACGGTATTTTACAGGACCATTCCACTGCATGTGGACTTATTTTTCGTGTACTGGGGATGGATCCAGGACTCCATGCATGGCAGAGGGGGTCTCTACCACTGAGCTACATCTTCAGCCTCTGGGTTTGCGGAGAGAGACTGGCATAGAGAACAAGGGATTTGGGTTGTTTTGTTATGTAAAGCGAAAAAAAATGCCTTAGGTACCTCTATAAAAAATAGTCACATTTTATGCCTTACAGGCAAGAAAAGGGCATAGGGCTTAAAAAGAGGAGAAAGATTATGGTAAGATGCCACAGATTCAATGTTATTGCTTAGCTTTCAGTGAAAATCCTTGGCCCCTTTCTCTACATGAATCATAGTTTTAAAAATGGAAACTTACTGTTTTAAGTTAAAGAGGAGACTAAGATGGAAACAAATGAGGAATGGCCACAGAATGTACAGCTGCTTAAAAATGAGAATAAAAAGGGCACTGTGCGAAAATATTCTTGGGGTTCTAGTGGAACCCCAATATTCAGTGTCTTCCTTTTGGTCTTGTTTCTTTCTCTGTGGAGCTGGGATAATATATAACATCACAAAGAAATGCTTTATAAAGACTGCAACATGTTATTGATCAGAACCTAGTAAACAAAACTCCTTTGCTATGTCTCAAAACAATGAAAAAGCTCCATATTATGTATTATTTAGAAAATAAATTCTTTCCTCCTTCCTGTGGCAATTCCTCAGGGCTGGGATCTAGAAGGTTCTTTGGCAGAGTCCTGAACTCACAAAAGTGTGTATGAAACACTGCTCTGGAAAGAGTAACTTGAATGCGTTTGCCTTTCTGTAGCTTCTGGTTTACTTTGTGTTTGTTAGAAATGGGCACACGCCGTGGTGTGGTGAGGTGTTTTCGGTTGCTTCTCCCCCTCCTGCAGTTGTATTACGAACGATAATCAAGTTGTCACCAGAAGTCATTCTGTCTTTGCTAGTAGGTAAGTCAAGTTTACATTTTATTAAAGTTGGTTTTCTTTAAGCCATGAAGGAAACAGTTCCTTTCACGCCACAGGTCATATAAACAACATGATAAGCAGCACATAATCCAGGCCTTGTCCAGGAATACAGGTAAAGGTTTTGCTTATTGAGAGTTGGTCCTGCCACATTTTAATTCTCTAAGTCACACGCTTTCTACATCGAAATGAAATGATACAGAAATACCAGTGAAGAAATCTGAAAACAGGCACCGAGACTACATTCCAATTAAAGATCTCTGGCATAAATTATCCTAGGGCCTTATCACAAATTCCACAAAAATATCAGATAGAAGCATAATTCCTTCAGCAGCTTTAGTTTTCTTTCCTTTTAAATTATGTGAAGAAGGTCTCCTTGCTGTTATTGAACTGTAGATAAAGCTACTTGGGGCTCCTGGGTAATAGAGGACTGTTGCATTTCTTAAAGTATGGACACTAGTGTCAGGATATGGGAGAAAATCATAGAGATGTTAAAAAATAAGCCTAAAAAATTTCAAGTAAGATTGAGTTACATGAAACATGAAAATAATTGACATAAAAAAAAGATGCTTAGATGCTGACATTTGCTATGATCCTGGCTGTACAATCAACTAGTTCAAAAAGTTGTGCTTGAAAACAAAGTATTCTACACCTCCTGCCATTACAAAATTGTTTTAACCTGGTACAAATAAAACAACTCCTCAGTACAGTATCTGTAACCTATGGGCACTAGAAGTTGGTAATTTAGGCCAGCTGCTGTTAAGGACTTTAGGCAAAGCTGCTTGAACTGAGACACTGAAACTTTTCCCTTAGAGACTGGACAATGTTTTGTTGGCTGGATGATGGTTCCCGCCAGAGATAGTCATTTAGTTTGTCAGAATCATTATATGTTGCCAGATATGGCGGAAGTCCAGGTTTGCTGCTTCTCGGCTCTCCTGGAGCGCACGGAGTACTCAAAGTGTGAGATGCGTGGCTATTGCAGACGTTGTCGGGACAGTCCGTGGCCACCATCCTGGAGTCAGATTTCCTTCTGTGACCCTGAGGCAGCTCCAACTCTGCCTCCTCTTCCTCTGACTTGATTTCCACGTAGTCATCTTCATCTCCTTCAGTCTCTTTGAAATTGGAAAAATAGTTCTGTTTTGCTATTTGGGCATTTAAATTTCTATTTACTACCAGAACTTTCTGGGAGTCTTGGAGTGTGAGATCGGAGCCCTTTTCAGAGCCCTGGAGAGCTGTGTCAGTAATACCGGGCAGCAAGTCCTGGTGGCTCCCACTCCTGGAAGCCCGGAGTAAAGGGGACGGCTGCGGCTTGCCCAGCTCACTGGGGTAGGTGATGGAGTCCAGGGATTTGTTGATCAAGATGGAGGTGGATGACTGGGATCTGTTACAGGACTGAGCTTTAGTGCTCGCGCCTTTGCGACCCAGGGAGTTGTAAGGATGGCCCTGCCAGGAGTTCTCTTTGTGGGGCTGACTGACCACTACACTGCACCTCTGTGCCGCTGAGCCCAGCAGAGGGTCGCATACTTGCAGAGAAGGCACCGAGCAGGCGGCAGACAAGTGTCTAGGAGGGCTTTTAGTACTCATTTCTAAAGTGGGATACCTTGACCTCCAGTCTTGCTCTGGTGGGGGACAGAAATCTGCCAGCTCTCCGTTACTGTAGGTCGAATGCCAAAGCCAGTCCTCGCCGGCGTGGTGGGCCTGGGAAGGCCTGAGGAGGGAGGGGTCCTGCGTGCTGGCCCAGCTGTCCTTCTGAATTTTAGGGGGTGTGTGTCTGAATACGATCTGGTCATACAGTTGGGAGTACTCAGCAATCCTGGCACCTGGAAGGCAAGCATCGAGGCAATCAGCATACACAGAATTATTCCTATATGTGAAGATAAAATAGAAGAACATAGCGTTTTAATCACTTTGTTTGTTGATACAGGGTCTCACTATGTTGCCCAAACTCATGGTGATTCTCCTGCCTTGGCTTCCCCAGTGCTGGGACTAGGCATGCACCTCCACGTGGAACCTAATCAATATATTAAATAAAACAAAAAATGAACCCCAAAACAAAACAAAATACCTTAAACAGTGGATAGGATTTTAATTAATGTGAAGCTGGAGGATGAGAAATTATTGAATACAAACTAATAAAACAACCCGCAGTTTGTTAAAAGTAGAAACACCGAAAATTTATTTAATTGAATTTTATAGGATTTTATTTCAACAGCAGGTGTCCACTGCCGGTGTCCACTGATTATAATGAAAATTTCTAGTGCTACTTTCAAGCATGAATCACTGTCAGTGCTAAAAATAGGCTTCCTAAGAAGCAGGACTGCCAGCACTTAAGTCAAATCAAGAAAATATAATTTGGCTGAGCATATAGCACCTCGTTAGAATGCTTGCATAGCAAACCCAAGGCTGTGGGTTTAATCCCCAGTACTAGAAGAAATGACTAAATGAGTAAACAAAAATAGATGATAAAAACGAAAATGAAAATAATTCAGATAGTCATTAAAAGAAGCATGAGCACAGCACATAATACAAGGGCTAGCCTTGGCTTCTCTCCACTCCTGTTTGCGCTTACCTACTTCTAGAAGGTTTCTGTTCCTGTGGTTCTGGTCTCTAGACAACTCTCCACTGCCACCATCTGGGGAGCCAGTGTTGAGAGAGGTCTTCCCCTCTAGAACCATAGGGACTAAGTCACTTCTTGGACTATTGCACTTTTCCTTTTCCACGGCAAAGAAGGGGTGAGGGCACTAAAGCCCACGCCTACAGACCATTAAGGAGCTGGTTGTGCACATATAATCGAATGCTCTCCATCTGTGGGTGATACTTGCTCAAGAGTAGGACTTCCTATTCTGCCATAAAGCTTTGGCCACTTAACCTGTAATGCCCTTCTTCCTTTTGCTGTATTTCTGAGCACAGCTGCTTCTAAAGATATGAACTGGACCATAAAATGGACAGAACATTCTCTTGGGCCAGTAATCATTTAAGGGAGGAGTTCAGGTGTTAATTTCAAGAGCTGTTTCCCTGCCTGAACTGGGCATCCACACGACTACCACAGAATCAAAGAACTCCATGCAGTGTTGAAGTTGCTGAGATCACATCTGTATCTTCCCTGTGAAGGACATCTACCCCATCTGTGATACTAGCAAGTGACATTATATTTCTTCTTCAAGCTATTTATATTGACAGTAACTATTTATATTGTCAATTATTAGTAAATGATCCTTTGAACTAAGTACTCGTTTACTTAGCTTTGGCCATTTCTTTCCCACTGGCTGTGTCTGAGTCTGTCTTCTTTGATGACAGAGACAACTAGCTGTTACTGTGTGCCTTTTAACTGAAATTCCTTTGTTATGTCGCCCTTTGTTCCCTGCAATTAAAGTAAATATCTGACATCTCATTATAGACCCTTTATTCAGATCCCTTGGGTTTTCAACTCCAAATTCCATGCAAGGGCAGAGAATACTAGTTCAGAAGTTTCTCATAACCCAAATATAGGAAAATCCCTCAAACAAGAGAGCAAAAACTCTTAATACCAACTAAGTTTTAGCATTGCCTGAAGAAAGAGCATATAAAAGCCTCTCTGGATACCAGTGTGTCTGCCCTCACTACCCTAAAGCTTGGAATGCTTCATTAACTATGAGACCAACCAAAGGCAGCTGGACCTTTAGACAAAGTCAGACACACACTGCACACTGTCATTGTCCTGTACCTAGACACATGGACCCCATGAGAGTCTGGAAGGCGCTGGTCTTCTAGAAGATTCCAAGAAGATGATGGTTTGGGGGAAAGCAAAACTAAAATTCAAAATTCAAACAATCCTAGTGTCAAAATGGAATACAAATTCAGTCTGTACTCTGGATTTTATAAAGCCTAGCTAATCTGAAAAGTGCCCCAGTCTTCACAGTATTTCTCAATGCCTTTGTCCTTTCTCATACTTTTCACTTCCTTTGGTTAATCAGGTCCTTCCCGTGTCTCAAGAGTCTCGTCTTCCTTCGATCCTTTACTGATTTCTCTCCCCTAAAGTCTTACATATCTGCACAATTCACATGCTTGCATGCACACAACATTGTGCTGCCCTTCCTTTTGTATAGGCTAGTTTATTCTAGCCAGTCTATGAGCTTTTGATCTTGGAGAACAATGTTACATATTTTGTTTAGTCCACTACAGAGCACATCCCTAGTTCTAGACAGAAACTGGTCTCTGTAAGTACTTCATTACCCAGATAATAGTTTTTACCCTTTCATTTATTTTAAGTGTAGGGTAGGCTTTTAAAAATGGATGGGCTTTTTCTGAGACCAGGTTATTGGATGTGGAAAAAGTCTGGCAATCAGGTCATTGGAGTAAAAGGTAAGACAGGAAGCTGCTTTGGATTAAAGTACTTTCTATAGGCAATTCACAGTGGGTGTGGTTTATCTTTAACAATATGGAGTTGACCATTTATTACTTATGAATAAAATATATTTCACTGGTAAAAAAATAAGCTGTGGTTATCTAAGTGTGTTTTTTGTTTTGACCACCTAAAAGAGCCAGTAACTTGCATGCTGAGACACAAGATTCCCTGAGGCAAATGCACAGGGCAGTCAGCCTGAGATGTGTTCTCTCGCCTGAAAACCTTGATACCAGCCAGCTGGCTCAGGGTTCCCTGCCTCCAGCGTCTTTACAGCACACATACATTATCACCACATGATAATCTCACTGCTGTCTCTGGCTTATCTTCCTTTATGAAGGTTTGAAAGTTGGAGTTCTTAGGATTCCAGATAAAATACAAAGGCAACTCTGCCAAGGGAAATATCAAACATGCTGTTTCCAAGACAGAAGATTAAAGTCAATGTTTTTGATGTTCCCTGGGATATAGTCAACAGCATAAAACATGTCTTCCCTATTTTATTCAAGGAAAATTTCTTAAGCCTGTACAGTTTTCCACCATGTGAAATATCATCCAAAAACCAGGAACCCAAAGGTGTCTGCTTAATGTGAAAAACTACCAGGAGCGAGGTCTGACTGAACAAGGAAGCTGGCATGCTATGATAGGCTCTAGGATGCAGGAGCAACTGGACCTGGTTGGGTGATTTATAGTCGGAAATCTGACCCTGGGCCTGTAGACCCCTGGGAGAGAGTTCAATAAAGATGCTCGAGAGTTTCAGCAGGTGAATAGGGCGCTCCTCCTTCCGCACAACACCGAGAGCAAGCTCCTGGCAAAGTGGCAAGGCCCATACGCAGAAGTCTGGAGAATCGGTCCATTCGATTATGACGTCCTGTGCCCAGATAAACAAGAAAGAGAAAAGGAGTCATCACGTCAACCGATGGAAAGCCTGGTGGGCACAGGAAGTGGTCTCGATCACCCTGGTGGAGGAGACATGGATCTGAGTCAGGTCCAATAGATGACAGGCCCTGGGGATGTGCTCCTGCCACATGGCCAGGAAAGACAGCACTGTTGGGAGGGATCTCCTCCTTCTGGGAGAGGACACGAGAAGGAGCCCACTGTGTCAAGAAGGGACCCAGGTGCACAGTAGAGAAAAGATTCATGGAATCCCAAGAAGATGCCGGGAGGCAAAACAAAAAGGAGAACCAAAAATCAAAAGAAGCCAAAGAACCTTAATCCGATATTAACTAACACTTAAAAGGTAGGTGAAGACTATTCAAGGTAACTGTCCATCTTGAAAGGGCTCGCTTCAATCAGGGTTAAGTGCTCTGCATCTTCATGGGTGCCACGTAGTCCAACCAACCTGCCCAATCCATCTCCACTGTTTAGATGGTAGTGTGCTGGCCTAGTCTGTCATCAGCAGAAATCTTAGGATTTTATTGTCCTCTCTCATTCTAGAAAGCCCCAGCCCAGACTCAGCCAGTGGCTGCAACAGCCGATATGCAGCCATTTCTCAGGCCATCTATGCTCCCTGCAAACAGTCCTCCAGCAGCGGAGCTCATTTACTTTCTCAAAGTACTGTGTAACAACAAACCAGCCAGACTGCAAAAGGGACATAAGTTACTATTAGCATTATTATAAGGAGAAAAATATATGCAATAGAGTCTGTCATAGTCACACAAAAACCACTGTTAAATTTTATTCTGTTAAAGACAAGAAGAATTTTAAAGAGTCCATAAACCCCTTTGGACATCAACTTGGGGCCTTTACCTCTCTGACACGAAATTTTACTAAAGAGGAAAGCTTTAGTTTAGATAATTTTTTTTTTTTTTTTTTTTTTTTTTTTTTGAGACAGGGTCTCACTAAGCAGTTCAGGCTGGCCTTAAGCTCACTCTGTAGCTCAGGCTGGTCTCAAACTCACAACAATCCTCCTGCCTCAGCCTCCCAGAGTGCTGGGATTACAGGCATGCGCCACCACGCCCAGCTTAGTTTAGATAATTTTAAAATAATCCCAAAGTTTAAAAACAAAATCCCTATAGATTCTCACTGTGATTCACTTGGTGATTTGATAGCTCCTTCTCATGCTCTGCTTTCTACATAGATAAATAATCCAGTTCTAAAGAAAGGAGGTGTCAGCAACAGAGCCAAATCGGCAGTGTCAGCATGTCCAGATGTATCCTGTACCTATGAAGCTCATCAGCCAGACCTACTGATACAAGGCCAACAGCTTTTTACTTTTAGTTGGAGAATTAACTCCCCTCTTCATAATGAGATCCATTTTCCATTGTCAGAAAATCTAGGGTAGGATTTCTTAAAGTGTGAGGGAAAGGCCACATTGTTTAAAGTGCAGATTCCTGGACCTTACTTTAAAAATCTCTTTAGGTCTGAAGATGAAAAGCTCCTCAACTCCTTCAGGAAAATGATCTGTTCTCTTCACATCTAGGCCCTTCCCCTGAGATCAGAGAGCTCTGTCCTTCAAGAGAGTCAAGCCCAAAACTTCTCGTTCCTGAACCCCGGTCTTACCATCAAGCCTAGGCTCCTATGACTTAGTATACTCCACAGAGGAGGTCTATGTCAAGAATTAAGATTCTTGGAAGCCTAGGTAGGGTACCAAAGGAGACACTGTTAATGTATTACTAGCTAGTTTGAAAATCGAGTAGCAGCCAAAATATGTGAGAAAAGTACTGACTCATGTGGACAACTCAGGAAAGTGTTAAAATGACTTTTTTGAGGGGGGTCTTTGTTTGCAGGAGCAGGCACTTTGATAAGGATCTGGAACCAAAGAGAGATTCCATTCTGTCTGCTTGCAAGCCTGGAGAGGTTCTAGGAACCATTCCTCCTCCTAATAAGACATTGCTGATGCACAGAGCAAAGCTTAGTGGATCACAAGTTAAAACGGATGGCTTTTCTACCTCTCACACTTTAGATTCTATTAAAACTTAAAAAAAAAAAATCCCCTCCATAGTGACAGTCACACACACACACACACACACACACACACACACACACACACACACAATCCTCTGAAGCAGGTCATGCTACAGCCATGCAATGCAATGAGGTGGGCAAGGCCACCTGTGGTCTTTGAGGTGCGAGCACTCGAATGACTATTCTCATAGCTGCATCCACTTCCAGGACGCTGGGAATCAGACACCTGCTCTCCCACCTTACAGTCAAGAAGGACAAAAAACGCGGTGAACATACCAATGGCAGGGCCGCCTTGCCTCTTCTCTTCTAGGATAGCTGCCAGCTCCTTGGGCGCGGGTTTCTGATGCTGACTGGCTGGCTGAGGCTCCAGCTCTGAGCTCCTCACTTTCAAAAGCTGATTTGCCTTCTTGATCTTCTGGCTGTACTGCCTCGCCATCATGAAGACCCGGCTTTTGGTCTTATCTGTGCCGTCCAGGCCAGAGTCGGGGTTCTCCAGGTCTGTCTGGGGCAGAGTACTGCTGACCAGATCATACGGGCTGTCCACAGGGGGGCTCTCGCTGGCCATGGAGAACCGACTGAAACTCAGAAAGGAGCCTTCTGTGGAAATCAGGTCTTCCTCCAGTGGGTAGCTGGTGTGGCCAGGCCTGACGACCCTGCTTTTCACTGGTGTGAGGAAAGCCTGGCTCTCGGGAAGGGAGAGTGTGGATGTGGCGCGCCCTGCATCCCGGCTCAGCTCAGGGGTGCTCTCTGCATGCAGCCTGCCCGGGACATCATCTTTGCTCACGGGAAACGCGGCCAGGAGACGGTCCCTAGCTTTGTCCTCATTTTTCTTGATATAATTTTCTAGGTCATTCCAGATTTCATCTACCTCCTCAGACAGTTTATCAGACAGGGTCTTATCAGCTAAGGACATGTTACAGCTGGAAGAGTTATATAGCAAGCTCAAATAGTCACTGTCCCGAGGCCCCTGGGGGTAAGGCCCATCCTCCTCACTCAGCTGGAGGCTGTCCTGGGACACAAAGGGCCTTAGGCTGTCACAACATGCAAAGTCTGCCTCAAGACCCAAGAAGGTGCTCCTTTTGGACCGTGTTAGGCTGCTGTCCTTGAAGTCCAGTGGTGGCTCTGGGAGCCGGATGGTGTCATAGACATTCTCCTCCTCCACCTGGAGCTCCTGTGTGCTTTGATTAGCTGCCTCCTGGCTGCCGAGTGCACCGTCTCTCCTTGTGTGGAGAGGGCTTGGGCTGTGGCCAGCTTGCCTCTGGGAGAAGGGAAGCTCCGGGGTGCTCTTGGGGCGAACGGAATCCCGGGATGATTTGAGGGGAGTAGATGGAGGTTCTTCCCGTTTAGCAACCATTAGCTTCAAGTCCTCATAACTTATGTTATCATAGACGTGCTCTATATCATCAATTGTCAGCTCTACTGCTGACCCAAAAGGATCCATCCTCTCCTGCCCTTCCGTGCAAGGCCCATTCTGCAGGTCCCTTTGTGGGCTGTACTGAGAGCCATTGCTGTCCTTAATCCTTATCTCGGGAGGGCACGTGTTGCTCTCCCCAGCACTGCTGGCCCGCCGGACAATCCTGTGGCCAGCACCTGAAGTCTCTGTGGACTCAATCTGCCCCATATGCCAGCTGCAAGGGCGACTTGAAGTGCTGCTCTCTTCACACAGCCTGACCGAGTTCAAATCTGAGGAGGAGAAGGAAGGCACAAACATATGGTAGTCATCTTCATCATCCTCGTTCTCCTGCGGGGAGCGCCGGCTTGGGAATAAGGCCTGTCTGATTTGGTGATCGGTCCAGATGTTCCGGAGTGCGCTGCCTCCACGGAGCACGCTGAGAATGGCAGAGGTGCTGGGCTGACTGTTCCTCTGGGCAGGAGAAGCCCCCGTGGGGGTCGGCTGGGTAGAACCTTCCTCTCTAGAAACCTGAGTTAAGATAGAAACATGCCAGTGAATTATAGCACCATAGAGAAGCCACCTGGCTTGGGAATTTCTTCTGCACTTAGGTGTGTCACTGCACGGCCATATTCTTAAAGAAAATGAGCAGCAGACAATGTTGCTTTTAATTGAGTTGAAAAGCATTTTGAATTGTTGGAAAAGGGGCAGAGAGGATGAGAGTTAATAGTTATTGAGAAGCTTCGCTATAGGCACTTTGCAGAAATCTTCCAAAGTTAATATTCATGATCACTCTGCAAATTAGGTATTAGATGAATACAGAGTCCGCCAAAACCTGTATGCATACTTTAGCTGTTCGCTATAGTAATAAATGTCTGGAAGGAAATAGCCACCATGTGAAGCATGTCTTGTAACTGTAGGGCCCAAAGTAACTTGTATTAACCTCATGATGTCTCCATAAAGATAATATTTATACAAGTTTCTTCCCCTGATTTTACATATATTTTGGTGGACTCTGTACAGCAAGGGAATGTAGTTCCTAAAGATTCAGTGATCTACTCTCCCCGTGTGCTCGTAAGGCCAGCACTCTAATCCAGGTCTGACTCCACACCTCTTGCCTCAGAGCAGGATAGCAACTCAATACCAACGATGCTTAGATACTTCAGAGTGGCGGGCACTTGGCAAATAGTGATTACATGAAAGAAGATACACAGGTGTCAAGGGCCCTGGTGTTTAGTTTGTATTTGAGACCTTTTAAAGAGTGTTCGACTTCCAGGAGCCTTACCATGCTCTCCTGTATGCCAAGATGCAAGGCACCTTGCATCCTGACGACAACCCCAAGTGTTTCCTCCAATCAGCTGACCACTCATCACCTCACTTTATAGAAGGGTTGTAATTTAATTATTTTGGTACTGGGAACTGAATTCAGGACCTTGCGCTTGCCAGGCAAGCGTGAGTGCTGCTGAGCCATTGACCCCCACTCAGGAATGTAATTTAATCCATTGTGGGGCCCTGCTATTGTGCTTCCTTTCAAAATATATTTAGTTAAGTAGCATTTAATTGCCTGGCAGGGAGGGTAATATTTCCCTCCTGCTGTTAATGGTTTCTAAGCAAAGTGTTACCTCTATTTCTGCTTTTAAGCAATGCAGTATTGTTTATTTATAACACGGAATCTTTTCTTGATGGAGTGGATTACTGTGATACTATTTTGTGTATAGAAAGATTAACTTCATCTGGGGATATAGCTCAGTGACACAAGTGCCTGCTTGGCAAGTACAAGGTCCTGAGTTTGATTTTGAGTGTAACAAACAAACAAACAAACAAACCAAAAATGAAACAAAACCGGAAGCAAGCAAACTTAACTTCAAAGAATTGAAAGGACTGGATTAAGACTTGTCAAAACTACTTTGTATCAGGGACATATTTTCTGATCAGAACATTACGGTAGCCCATGGAAATATCAAACTAGCAAGAATTTTTCATCACTTGTCAGTTTATCTACCAAGAAAGGAAAAATGAGAGGGTTAAAGCAAAATTTCACCCTAAGTGCTATTTTTCTATGAAAGCCTAAAAGGATTCATCATTTTATATTTTCCTCTATTTTTTTTTACTCACATATCATATGTAATATTTGTAAAAAATTATTGCCTTTATGTATAACTTCCTTTTATCTTTTTTTAAAGAAATGTATTTAGTACAGGGTCTCACTACACAGATTGTGTAATGTTCCTATTTTCAGCCTCCCAAGGGCTGGGATTAGAGGCATGCCCACCATACCCTCTCTGAGCACCCCAGGGGTGGGGCTCAAATGGCCCACCAGGGATTGAACCCTGGTCTCTCCATCTGCCTAAGCAGGCACTTTAATCCACTGAGCAATCTGGCCAGCCTTCCTTTATCTATTCCCTTTGCTCAGGCTATGCTGGTGTAAAGCTTATAAAAATATGGGTATATGCTGTACCAGTTAATTGATCTTCTTTTCTTTCTTGACACAGGATCTTGCTATGCAGTTCAGACTCATAGTGATCCTCCTGTTTCAGCCTCCACAGTGCTGGGATTATAGGCGTGTGCCACCACACCTGGTTTTGGGGCCAGCATGGAGTGCCTGGGGTTCTGGGTCAGGCATGGCAAGTACTACCAGGGATTGAACTTGGGTCCTTGCACTTGCCAGGCAGGCGCTTAGACCGTTGAGCTATTTCCCTAGCCCTTGTTTCTTGTCTTCCGATTTTAAGAAGCTTAATTAGTTCTGAGAAGGGCCCGGCTTGAGTACTCTTGTAGAAAGTTTCAAGAAGCATTTAATGGTGGAGCTCTGAAATTTACTTCGTGCCATAACGGTCTTGGTGCTGTTGATCCTGCTTTGGCTATCTTAGAGCACAGGGCACTGTCTTAACTAATTTTCTCATTGCTGAGGCAAAATACCTGACATCTATAAGTTAAAGGAAAGATTTAGTTTAGCTCATAGTTTGTGGAGGTTTCCGTCCATACTTGGCTGATTCCAAGGCAGGGTGGCTTGGCAGAGAGGTATCAAAGGGGAGAAACCATTCATAGCAGGCAGCAGGCAGTGAGTAGCAAGCAGCAGCTGGCTTTCCCTCTTCCCCTTGCACTATTCACATCCAGAACTATGCTAATCCCAGGCACTCTGGGGATCAAAAAGGAACTATGCTTAAGAGCAGTATCTGTGTGCCACGAGTTCTGTGCTTCCTAAGGTGAGGCAGAGCTCCTTAGGTGAGGCAGGGCAGAGGGATGACACATGGTTCTTGTACTGGTTGATACGCTGTGTCAATCTGAGGACTTTGGAAGTTTAATTATGTGCACCTGGCGGGGAGCCAGGGCTCTTACTCGGTAAACATCCCCATCCCAGGCCTGCCTGCTTGCACAGTAAGGAGGGGAGAGGGGCTGGCTAGCAGCCGCAGCTGCTGCCCCACCCTTTGCTCTTCACCGTTTTCTGCCGCCTGGGACTGCTGCTCTCTGCCATGTGCCAGTTGAGTGTGGACTGAAACCTCTATAAACTGTGAGCTAAACTGTGCCCTTCCTTTATTTTGGGTGTCGGGTTTTTGTCCCAGCCACGAGTGAAAATTAACGAGACAATTCTGTTAGCTCTGAGGGACAAAGAAGAGGAGAGAGGAAGTTGGCAAGGTTGAGCCCTCCCTGAAATCAAATGTACACTGTAAAAAAGTGAAACAAATATGAAACGTAAAAGATAAAACTTCCCAAAGGCAAAGTCATTGTGCAGACTCGAGTAAGATGTCCTTGTCTAGGGAAGATGACAGAGGGCACCCACAACCAGCCCGTGAACAGAAGCATGGCAATGCTTACCTTTTGGATGTCTTGAGCTGTTTCTGAAAAATAAGACATACTTGTTTTGAGAACTGAAATGTACTTATATGAACAAACAGTAATAATTTTATAGGACAGATAAATTTGTTGCTGATAATGAAAACCAAGAGAAGTGGGCCCCTTGAACCTTATCTTCAAAATCACATCTCCCTTACTCCAGTGATGTATCTTTGCTTCCAGTAAAGCTAGGGGATAATATCTAAGTCTTAGGATCCCTGAGAACAAAGAGCCACTCTGTGCTACAAAGTTTCATAAGCTTCCAAACAAAAACATGTGGTACCAGAAAGAAAAAGGCTCAGGGCAGCCATAGAAAGCCCACCAGGATAAGAGAATGCTCCTGTGGGTTTTCAGAGGATGCATTTGCTTTAACTGAGTGGTTCGCCTTCACCAGTGCGTTCCCGGGTGCTGGGCTGTGCAGTGTCACTGTCGGAGTTGAGGGCAAGGCCTATAGTCTCATCTCCTGACAGACACGATTCCACATGTCCTGGCCTTTAAAAGCTGTCTAATTATGAAATACAACAAGCACTTCTCTTCCCATGCACGTCTCTCCCTGGGGGTAGCCACTGTTTAGCAGTCTAATGTGTGTCTTCCGGCCCCCAAATGCAACACACTCCTCCCTCTGACGCACAGCTGCTGTCATTTAAATAAGCCCTCCCTGTGCGATGCTGCATTTTTGGCTGAATATTTATGGACACTCCTGTTAGCAGATAGAAATGTACTTTGTTCTTTTTAAAGCTGCAGAATATTCCTTGATATGTATGGAATGACCTCAGTTTGTGTAACTGTCACTAGATGGGCATTTTAGGTCATGCTGTTGGACAAATGCTGGGGAGACCCTGCACACCCCCACAGCCCCGTCCACACGTGTGCAGGGCGAGTTCTTCTATGAAGGCCTGATGGTGAGGTGCTGGGGCAAGGGCAAATTGAAGTGGGCCTCACTGAATATTATTCCTGACAGGTTCACAAACGTTTTGTCCACAGCAGTTCTGTAGTTCCGTAGTGCTTGTTGTTCTGTGTCTTTGATGAAGCTCATGGCTTTCCCCATCCCTGTATTCTGTTGTATTTATTTATTTATTTGTATTTTGTGACTGGCTCAGTCCACCCTGGGGGTGAGGCTGGCACATAATGTGGTGCCAGGGATCGAACCGCAGTCCCTGCCCTTTGCCTGAGCTTGCCTAAGCAGGTGCTTTAGACCGCTGAGCTATCTCGCCGACCTCCATGTATATTATTTAAATAGATGCTATAAAAAATTATAAACATGAGTGACCACTTAAAAAACCTTTTTTTATGTGGACCCATGTTGATAGCAGCACAACTTGTCATAGCTCAGTATTGGAAACAACCCAAATTCCCTTCAACCAAGGAGTTGATAAAAAATCTTTTTTTTTTTTTTAAGAAACAATTTCTACTCATTGCTCACAAATCCCAAATGCATTGCTTAGGGTTATACTTTTGCACACCTGTCTGTGTGTATTTGTGTGTGAAGTGTAGGACTTACATAAAAAATTTTAAAATGTGCATGTCACAGAGAAAGTAAAGAAACGATGCAGTTTTTCTCTAGTCACTTGTCAGTTCCTTTAGCAGCAAAAGCAGGATGTTTAGCCTTTTATTGTTGGTTGTTTAGATGGAAGAACGACTGTGGCCAGTATGTGTAGGAAAACTAAGACCGTATATTAGATTAATTTGCAGGGTTTTTTTTTTTTAAAGCTCCTCCTATTTTTCCTTGAGTTTGGTCCTTGAGCTTTGCCCAGCGCTTGGCAACTGAGCCTGGCAAGTCTTCCCCTGCATTTATTTTGGTTTCTACATCAAAAGCCCCATCTTCATCTGGCTGATTCAGACTCACAGTATTTCTGTGAGCTGCTCTGATCTTGGCTTTGCCAGCAGATGGGCTTAGAACTACAATAAGACTAGCTTCTCACCAACGCACTTTCTGTTCACATCCTCCGAGACAGGATGAAAGGTTAGGGGGCGAGAACTTCCTGGCAGTTTCTGCAATTGCTTGCCATAGAGGTTGCATAGCAACCTGTGAATCTAAGAGTGATGCTTCAGGTCCTACAGCTACTGAGTTCCTTGCCAGCCGGTGGTCAGTGTCTGCGTGTGGCCATCTGACTGAAGGTGGCGAGGACTCTGCATAAACAGCCCCCCGCAGGCTGAGGCAAGAGACCAAAGTCAGCCAGGGCAACAGATATGGTATTTTTACATAGTGGAATAGTACTCAGCCATAAAGAAGGATAAACACAATTTTAAAATTTTATTGGCCTTTGTTTCTTTTCTGAAGCTGCCCAAATATATTTGTGTATGTATCTTTTTGTGTCAATATGTCTACATGTGTGCATATGTGTGTGTGCATATATACGTATATATACATATCTATGCATTAAATAGGGCTTTAATTATTCTTTTTTCTTTTTGTATTTTAGGGAAGGGTGTACAGGGTATTCAGGGTCTTACTGCTAGATTGGACTTGTAGTGATCCATCTGTTTACAGGCTCCCAAGAGCTCGGATTTCAGAGCACATCACCATGCCCAGTCTCAATAGCCATCTTGGCGTGCCCCAGGGGCCGGGCTGGCACAGCAGGCCCAGGGATCGAACCCCTGGGCTCTGAGTCTGCTTGCAGGCTCATTCATCTGCTGAGCTATTTGGCTGACCCTACCTCCTCTTTTCATTGTATGGAACTTCCTTATACAATAAGGAGCATTAACCTTTTTTATGCCTGTCAGGTACACTGCATGTAAGTTATGTCATTTGTCACATTTTAACACGAGACAGTTTTGCTCACAGAAATCCATCTTTCTGTGATCCAATCACTGAATCTGCAAAGCTGTAGTTCATCCGACATTCCCTTCTGTGTGTGTATGGCTTCACTCGGGATGCGCAGGAATGGAAGTGAGGGTGCTTAGGCACTTACCACTGGTCTTCAAAACTTTATGTGATCGTGAAGAAGGTTCTGGAAAGAGAATAAAGCTAGCATCATTTTGTAGAACCAAATCAAAAATTTTCCTTTATAAATGACTATGTTAAATTAAATGAACTCTAGAAGTTTCTTATGAAATTTAAACTCCCATTGCTCAGAAATATTTAAAGATAAGAAATTCACTCTTATAAAAAAACAAACAGACAAACAAACAAAAAAACCCAGCAATTCACCCTGTCAGATGAACAGGACAAATGTTAAGGCACAGTAAGTTACTTAACAGAAAGACAAAATAACTTTCAATTTTATATACTATGTCATATTCCTGTCCCAAGCTGCTTCTACCTCCTCGTCCTGCTCCTCTTCCTCCTCCTGCTCGTCCTCCTCCTCCTCCTGCTCCTCCTCCTTTTCTAGTATCAGGAATCAAACTTAGGTCCTTGAGCTGTGCCACTGAGCTGTATCTCGCCCTAGTGTCCCAAGCTTCTGACTCAACAAACTGCACACTGAACTGCAATTCACCATCCTCTTCCTGACCCTGCTCCTTCGTCCGTGTTTCCTACTGGGTTATCGCTGCTGTTTTTCTCTCACGGCAGTGATCAGCATATTTAAAAATTCTCCTGTTTTAATCCATTCCTAATAGTGCTCCGCTCCAGGGCCCACTCTTTGAATCAAGTCTGCGCCATCTCCCATGGAATAGCATGCCTGCTTCCCCCGTAGTCTTGCTGTCTGCCCCACGCCCCACACAAAGTCCGAGTTCTTGCTCTAAAAGGCAACTGTTCTCATAGCTCACAGCTTCTGATCCTTCATGGAGTTCAGCCCCTCTGCCTGGCCTGCTAGATATCAAGGTCAAGCAGCCTGTCTGCTTGTCCCCATTTCATCTCCACTGTGTCCTCCCCTGTCCAACTTAGGCTCTCCCAGCTCTAGCCACTCTACACGGCTGGAGTCGGAGCTGCCTGGCCTCAGTGGTGCTGATGGAAATCCCAGGGCCTTGGCGTGATCATTCTGTCCCCGTGGCCTCTCAGCTCCAAAGCACCAGAGGACTACTGGTCCTTTATACCATGAAGGCTTCTCACTCCTTCCTAGGTTAATCAATTCCTCTTTTCCTTCCATCTCACCTCTGCCACAGCACCATGACATAAACTGGTATTTATTCCTATTTTCTGTCTCCCATAGTGAGCTTTTTGCAAACAGGAATTATATGCTTTAGTTATTCTTATGTACATTCTTGTCCTCAGTAAAGTGTAAAATAGGTGCTAATAAATCCTGATTCAAATGGAATTAAGATCTAGGTAGGACAATGCTTCACAGAGCCTGCTTCAGCCAGTGTGTATTCTGATCTTGTGCGTGAATAATTCTTTGAATGCCATTAGCAGGACACCATATTAATTAGCAATTGCAAAGAAGGTTTGCCTAACTGCATGCCATTGGTAAGATGCTGGAGAAAGCAAAAGTTAGGTTTCTATTCATGGGAAAGAGAAAGTTAGGTAGAAATCAAGTTTAAAACAAAGGCTGGAAGGCTGTACTTAGAAGCAGCCCCCAGCGGTGCACTCAGAGCAGCAGGAAGGCCGAAAACCAGCAGAACATGCCTCTGTGTCCCCCGAGCGACTCTCAGGTCCAGTGCCTGGCACTGCACTGTGGTCACAGCACCCGGCTTACCAGACTTTCTTCTCGGCCGACAGGGCGTGGAGCCTTCTTTTGAGCTGCAGAGTGCTTTCATCTCCCCCTCCGGGCTGTAACAGAAGCCTGGGTGGTCTGCAAAGGTGACACAGCACAGGTCAGGGCGGGCTTCTGGGAGAAGGACGGCTAGAGCTTCTTTCAGATATTGACGCAATTACTCTTCTACATCGACATGGATATATCCCACGTGTTGACTGTATCTCAAAACTTAATAGATGCTGGGCTTCTAGTACTGTGTGGGTGGGGCCCGGGTCCCTGTCCTGCCTGTTTCTCTCCCCTTCCTCCCCTCCCCCATGGCTTCTGTTTCCCTCCTTAGCCGAAGGAACTGTCAGTCATCAGCTCTGCCTTCCTACAAGGCGGCTTCCTGTGTGTCTGGGGCAGGTGTCCTCCAGCGTAGTTGTGCTTAGTGTGTTCCTAGGTATCATCCCTTCGTGCATCTGATGAAAGCATTAGACTCTCCTACCAGGAAAGAAACTGTGGGTGAGTGTCACTGAGTTCATACCGTGCATGGACTTTGGGTTAAGGCACCGTGATCTAACGCCAGTGTAGGGGGCATGCGTCGTGACCACACGCACCCTGACGCTCAGCTCTCTGAGGACAGCCATATACTGCTGCTTCTCCAGTCACAGCCAAGGTGCTTCCAGGGGGCTTGACGTGGGACGCTAATGACCACAACGGTTAGTTCATGTCAGGCAGTGTTACCCAAAGGAGGGCATCTGGCCGTGGCTGTACAACTGAGCTAGGTCTAAACGTCCAGAAAGTCAGTGCCTCCGGCATGGCTGTCCAGGGCTCAGCCTGGCAACGGAGGTGCACAGAACCATCGGGGGCACTTGGTCTCCAGCGCTTGCCGAGAGCCTGGCCATAAGTAAACCATTCTGTGGGGTGGGGCTGCCCCCCACCAGCTGACTTCTCTAGATCTGCGTCTTCCTCCATCTTGTTCCCAATGTGCACCTGCCCACCTGTGACCAGTCTCTTCAGACATTCTTTAAAAACACTAGAGAGATTTCCATGGCAGAAGTGTGAGAGTTTAGAGCGCACAGACTCGCCCTGTGGCGGGGTCCCTTAGCAGCTCCTCCATGGCTAGATGGGAACCTGCAGCCGCAGCTACAGTGGCAGGATCACACTCCTCATCTACCTTCCTGGTCTCTCTCTTTTCTCTTGGATTGTGCCAGGATAAAAGATTTCTTAAAAGTAGGTGAGAGAGGCATTTCATTTTTTAAAACCTTTTTTAAAGTTTTAAAAAGCAAGCTGAGCTGTCCACACTGGCCTTGAACTTGGAATCCTCCTGTCTCCGTGTCCCTGAGTGTAGAGATTACAGGCATGTGACATGGGTCTGACTGGATGTGTTTTAAATAGAAGTTCCTATCAGATGGGGTCGAGTGTTCAAACTCAGTGTGTTCTCAAATCTGAGAAGTAACAGAGTTGTTAGAAGTGGTACCAGACATTATATAATAAGAAGGACCTGACATACTTATTCTGTGACTTTTATAGGTTTAAACATATATATATATATATATATATATATATATATATATATATATATAGTCACAAAGGTGGGGTGGCTGTGATTTTTAGAATTCTGTCTGTATCAGAAACAACAGAAAGTATCACCTTCTGGGGATTCTTGCAGATAACTGACTGACATGGTATTGGGGGCTTGGATGAGAGGGACACCCATGGTAGAGCCCCGTGTTTCAGTGGCGGAGGAGGTGGGAGGTGGAGCCCATGCATCTGGCACTGTTGATGGCAGCAGAGACCTAGACCCGTGGCCAGCCACCAAGGGACTCACAGAGACACAGGAGAATCCATATGGAAATACTGCAGGGGATTACAATTTCTGCTCTGTTTGATAAAGCAGTGAGTAGAAAGCTTTCACATTCTCCCAGCTGACTGACAGTAGATAAATTTTGGTAGTGCTCCAGGAGGCAATAACAGTTCAAATCATGTTAAAGAAATAAAAACTCACGGATGGCATCCATTTCAAGTATCGCTTGCTTGGCCTAAAAGAGAGAAAGTGCAACTATAATTGCAATGATTAGTTTTCTTCTTCTCAACTACCAAACCAGACACAGATCTTACCCCAACTAAACGGACTTTTAAAAGTGTTAAAAAAAAAACAACAACCCAGTGTTTCTCTTAGGCATTAGTGCACAAGTCAGGGGTGATGTGGCCTCCATGGGGTAGTGTCCAGCTGGCACACTACAGCTAAGACTGACCCCTACCTGGCCCTGGCAAGAAGAGAATGTGAGGAGAGAGGCCGGCCCGAGGCCCGCTGCTAAGCAGGCACCCCTGGGACGCTTAGGATAAAGTACAGGGTCCTGCTCCCTGGCCACTGTCTACTGACACCAAAGCTCAAGGCATGGAGGCAGGCGTCCACACTGCCAACTCTCTCCTGTCCTTGGGGGGCTGCAGATGTGCAGTCATCTGCCTGTATCAGTGGGGGATGGGTCCCAGGACCACCGCTGCCAAGGAAACCCAAACCCACCATGCTCATGCTCCTTGTAATAGTGACACAGTATTCGCTTTGGAGACCCCACACATCTTGTAGATGCTCACTCATTTCTAGATGGTTGAGAAAGCCTAACACAATATGGCAGGAAGGATGGCAAGACAAAATGCCTCCATGCCCAGTGCAGGCAGGCTCAGTGCTTTTCCCGTGGTGTTTCTGACCACTGCCGGCTGAGTCTGCAGATGCAGAACCCTCAGGCTGTGCTGCAAGCTCATGGCCACCGCGAGCTCACAGCTACTGCTTTCCTTCTCCGAGTGCCATCTGGTGCTTGCTGACTTCCCCATCCCCCCTTGCCCCAACCTCCTGTGCTCCATAGGGGAAGTAAGAGTCTCCATGTGGAGCCCAGGGCCATGGGGGCACAGAGCCAGGGGTGCTCTCACTTTGCCCCCTCAACTCTAAGGTAGGACACAGGAGGATCCATATAGAAATGTTGTAGGGGATTATAATTTCTTCTCTGCGCTGGGATGGGCTCAAGAGACAGCCTTCCCCAGGCCTTGAGCTCCAGGGCCCTGCCTGCTCTCCCTACCTCAAAGCCCCCTTTGGAGACCTAATGCCGGGAGTGCTTTTGGACTCGTCATGTGGTTTCCACTTGTTCTTTTTCTTTTTTTTTTTTTGGTACCAGGAACTGAACTCACGACCTCCCTCTTGCCAGGCAGATGCTGTGCAGCTGAGCTATATTCCCGGCTCCACGTGCTCTTTATATTATAGAGGACTATAAAAAAGTAAATTGTGAGGTGGCCTGCACCTGTGTGGATATGGTCTGCACCGCCACTCGCTCCCCGGCCAGCCAAGACAGATTTACTTGTATCTACCTTGCTTATTTAGATAATAAGAAAACCATCACAGAGGGGAGGTGGATCCCAATAAGCGAGGCTGTTGAAAACCCTACAGCTACCAAGATTGCAGATGTATGCTCAGTGGTTGGACTTAAGGCAGTTTTTGAGAAAAATAAGGTGCGCTCTAGGGAATAGAATCGAGAGGTTCAGCACAGAGGCAGAGTCCGAGTCCAGCGGAGGCAGGAAGGTGGCGGCCTCAGTCTGAGGCATTTCCCATCGCATAAGTCAGTAATGTGTGCAGCAGAAATGGTACCTAAGCTAAACACGAGGACACAGAAAACAGCAGGTGGCGACCGGAATCTTCAGCAAGGAGAGGGAAGTAAAAAAGGAAAAGGGAAGAAGAAAAAGTGATGGGCTGTGAGCATCCGGGGGCGACCCTCTGCAGGGACACTGTGGGGCCATCCCCATCACTTTTCCTTTGCCTCAATCACCTGAACTACACATCTGTGCCGCCTTCACCATCAGAACTGACCATAAAATGAGCCTGTCGCAGCAGAACGCAGTGAGAATCTGCATCGAGCCTTTACGCAGTATAAAAGAAAAATATTTCTTTAGATGAAGAGTTTTTGTGCAAAAGTATTTTTAAATGGACAGTGGACTTCCAGAAGTTATTGGAAATCAATCTGTCCCCTGTGCAAGCTATGATTTGAAATACACATTTTGTTCAAAACCGCAAAAAGAAAAAGTAAATTGTGCTAACCAATCTAGGCAGCCTGTCTTGCCTCTTCAATGTCACTTTATTTGTAAAGGGCAGGAGTAATTACATTGAAGCCATGTACGCTATGCTAAAAATAACCCTTAAAATAATTTTCCCCCTGCTTTGCTGAGTCTTGATATTACACTATGTATTCAGGCCGAGTGGCACCGGCAGTCATATTCAATTTAAGAACGTGCTAGCATACGGGGGGAGGCCTCCGCGTAGCCATCGATACCAGGGATCGAACTCCGGACTTAATGCTTGCCAGGCAGGAGCTTAAGCCACTGAGCTATCTCCCCAGCCCGGCCACCTAATTTGGGAAAAACAAATACTTAAGATTTCTTACACTGATAATTCTATCGTACATTGAGAATTTCAGATAACTATTAGAATGAATTTTAAGCACAGATAATAGCTCAATATCTGGGAAGTGTGTTTCTAGAATCATGTAAATGTATAAACTGAAAAAAATGCCTATTTTTGCCTTACTCTCAATTAATTTGGACAAAAACTCAGTTTAATACATATATATGTGGAAACGTGGCTAGCCTCAAGAAACTCCCTGGCGTCTATAATCCTATAAACCTGCTGTCTATTATCCTGTAACATTTTTCCCTAATTCTTAAATGCTTAATCTTAAAGGTGCTATTCCCGAATACACCACTAGGCGGCAGCCACAGACCATCGTAGAGTTAAAGGACTGCCGCCGGTGGGAAGAGGTCGGCAGTGAAAACAGCTGTTGACCTCGCTAGCTCTGACACGTTTTTGTGACGCTGAAAATGTCCCATTATGTATTTATTTGAGTCACAGAAATTAATGTCTTGAAAGCTTCAACTATTTTAGAAATAATATTGTTAAAAATGTGTAGAAAGCTCAACTGAATACTTTTGCTTAAATAAGATAGGAAATAATTATAACATAGCAGGTAAAGAATATTAAATTCCCTAAGTGTGTTCTCATTGCTAGCAGGAACAAGGTAATTACGGAGCTCTTTGAAGCCAGACAGACCAGGGTTTGAATTTGGGCTCACTATGTCCTAGTTAAGCTTGGGCCGTTGGCTTTGTATCTCGGGATCCTCTTCTTATTTCTCTAAAATGGGGAGAACCAAAGCTCACAGGATGCTTTTCTGAGGATGAAGCAGAGGCATGAGGTCCTCGGCACGCATACACACGGCACCTCCGAAATCGGTTTTTAGATTCTCACTGGGTCGGCAAGTTGGGAGCAAGGCAGGATTCTCCCGAGCTGTAGGAACTGTCGTAACACCGCCGGGAAGCGGCCACCTGGTGTGGCGAGGGCGCAGGCGGCAAGCTAGTGTGGCGCTGTGTGGCGCCGTCACCGTCTGTAATTGCCTTTCAGAGCCTTGGAGCAATCTTGATGTTCCCAGGAGACTCCTGAACGGTGGGTGGGGCACATCCGAGATGCGCTGCCCTTGCCTAGAAGGACATTCATGGGGCCGGGGCCAAGGTGCCTGTGACAAACCCTGCAGAAATGTGGTCGCCCTTGCAGCCGCAATGCCCCGTGGCGGGAGGCGGCGCTTCCGCGGGCGGGCTCACACCTTGGCACACTCATTCCTGAGTCCTTAACTCAGAGGCTTTTCAGAACAGGGCAAAACACATTC
>PVKA01018817.1:0-43139 GCA_004027165.1 Ctenomys sociabilis
TTACTGAAAAGTAATAGCAATGAGACAGCTTCAAAATCAATTAGTAGGACAGTTTCAATAATTAATACATTACATATTGTTGTTTTCATAGTGGTGATTCATAGTACAAGATGCAGACACAATGTCTTATCCAAACACTATTAGTACAAATCTTTCTTTTCACTGAATTAAGAGAAAGTAGCTGTATATCTATCCTACTTTGTATATACAGATACAAAATGGTCCTTCATTTATATCCCCCTTTTCTGTTTAGCTTTGTCAGAGATGAGTATTCCACTACCATTTAAATGTTATAGGCTCATGAATTTGGCAAAATAATCCGATATAGTCCAGCAGTCCATAATAGTAGCAGTAGGTTATCCATAGGACCGGCAATGTCAGAAGTTGTTGACTTGAGCCTTTCACAGTTCAGTGTATTAATATAGCTCTACATTTTATACTTTGTTTTTATACTTTTCTGCTGGATGGTTAAGACCAAGATAAAGCAAGACTTATATAATAAGAAATGTAACTTTTGTATCTGACAAGGTCTGTCAAATCCCCTCAGGGGGGCTGGGAAGAGAGCTCAGTGGAATAAACACTTCCCTGCCAAGTGCAAGGGCCTGAGTTCAATCCCTGGTTCCACCAAAAAAAAAAAAATCCCCTCAGGATTTACCCTGAAACCCTTCAATGCACTTTGTAGATCCTTTATCAGTGTCAGCCATGTGGATGAGTCACAATTGCCTGACCAATTTGCTGTCTCTGAAAGGCTGAGAGAATGTTTTCTCTCCATGTGACTCTCCTTAGGCACACTCTACATCATTGATCACTTTCCTCTGTGGCCCCATAATTTCCTTGATCAGAATATCTGGGACATCACTGAGTTACATGATGTTACAGTACAAGTTCTTCCATATCCTGAGTCCTCACTGACCTTGAAAGGCTACTGCCAAAATTTTGGCTGTCCTTGCAGCCTTTCTTTTTCTCTAATTTTTGGTCTGCAAATTTAAGTTGTTACCCCTCCAGAAGAGAAGCTTAATGATATTATTACCCTATAACATAGGGAAGCTTATTATCCTATAACATAGTGAGCTTAACCTCACTGTCTGAATATCAAACATCTTAGACATAGCATGGAACAGGTATAAGAAAAATAAAAATTTTAAGTATTAACTTTTTCAATAGACCCACAGAAATCAGGAGTACAAGTATCCAAGCTATTCTGTTGTCCAGTGTTTTTCAAATAGTTTTCTTGGCCTGAGGAGATAGATCAGTAGAATAAGCCCTTGCTTGGCAAGCACAGGGTCCCGAGTTCAATCCCTGGTACTCCCCCAAAAAATGTTTTCCCTGGGCTGGCAAACAGCTCATCAGATTAAAGTGCTAGCAAGAAGGCACAGGGGTTGGGGGTTCGATCCCCGGACCTTCCATTCTGACCCTGCCCTCAGGGCTTGCTGAGATGGCAATTGAGACAGGGCTTGGTGGTGCACACCTGTAATCCCAGCTCCTGGGAGACTGTAAACAGCGAATTCACTATAAGTCCAATCTAGTAGTGAGACCCTGAACACCCTTCTCCAAAATACCAAAAACAAAACAAAACAAAAAACCCCAAAACCAAAAAAGAAATCCTGTTTTCCTAATTTTTATTTTTATAGTTTTGTAAAGCACAATATTTTATTTTATTTTATTTTGTTTTAATTTATGTATTTGGTACATGGTCTCACTACACAGCTCCAACTTGTAATAATCCTTCTGTTTTCAGCTTCCCTAACGCTAGGATTACACGTGCACATCACCACTCCTGGACTCAGCAGTGGCATGCCCAAGGGCAGCGGGGGGGAGGGCATGTGGTGCAGGGGATCATACCCTGGTCCCTGCACTTGCCTAAGCAGGGGCTTAGTCCGTTGAGCTATCTAACCAGCCCTTAAAAATTTCCTGATGACGTTTTTACTTTAATACTTATTTGTGTCCCATTCAGTGTTCCAAAGTTACCAAGATTTTCTTCTGTGCTTTCCCGAGAAATGATACAGTTCTAGTGCTACGGCAACAGAAACACTAAAATGATACCCAGGATTTGGAGGCAAATTTATTTAACTTCAGTTGGGTAAGGAATCAATCCTAATAAAAATGTCAGGCTCAAAGGCTCAGGGAAGGTTTTAAGGGAATCACAAAGGGGAAGTACAGAGATAGAGTACTTGACTGTCTTTAGCTCTTACAATATGCACCATAGCGATCAGCTGTGTATCACAGTGACCAGCCCTTTCTAAGAAACAGAAGCAATAGCAACTGTTACAGGACAACTGGCAATAACTGAAGTATACTGGCTGGGGGGAGGGGCGTTTTCTACCATTCTACATTGACACGTGATTCATGTTTGTTCGTTTTTTTCCCTCCTACATGGTGTGGGGTAGAGGTTGAAGCCCTTTTATTTTTTATGGAGCTCTCCAGCAAGACCTGTTCTGGCTGGCTTGGCAGGGAAGGCTGTGCACAGGAGAGAGGTCACTTACAGCATAGGTGTCTGGCAAGGACACAGTCATGACCTTACTGGATCCCACCTGAGGACAATCCCTGGTATTGAGCCACACATTTGGGCTGTTGTCAGGCCATTGAACTGGGCTGAACCCTGGGAGGCCAGTTGGGTGAGCTGCAGCTAGGGGCCTGGAACCTAGCTGCAGCGGGAGGAAGCAAGGGCCAGCGGTGCAGAATCAGGCAGCCGACCTGGAACTGGGTCCTTACCTGTCCTGTACCCTGCTGCTCTAGCCCACCAGGGGCATCCTTGCCTGAGACAGAACAAGGATCCCCTCTGCTGGACACACCCAGGAAAGTGATGGCACAGTCTGCCAGAGTGGTGCTTTCCAGGCCTCAGACAGATGTGGGAAGATGCGGGACAGTGCAAGAGCCCAGCCACCATTCTGCGTGGGACAGGAGTTGTACCTGGGCACTCCCAGGAGTGGAAATGCGAGGCAAGAAATGCAAGGCAAGAAATGAGGGAGGCACCCCAGCTTACCTCACCATCCCATCCCCAGAGAACGTGAAACAAGGCACCAAAGTGCCCAGAAGATGCTTTAACTATACTAGATCAGATCCAATGAGCTTTGATCAAGAAATAAAACACCAAATAACTGAGCAACACAAAAAGAGGAAACGAAGAAACTCAGTGACATGACCAGATAGTGGAATTAATAAGCAAATAGGCCAATATAGTTAAAGAAGAATCCAATAAAAATTTAAAAGAGCTGACCTACTCCTTTTTTAAAAAAATGGTACGTGGGATTTAACTCAGGATCCTGCCCTTGCAAGCGCTTATTCTACTGCGCTATCTTCCCGGCCCTGGAAGAGCTGACCAAAAATATTAAAAACACAAATGAGAAATTTAACAAAGAAACAGAGTGTATGAAAAGGAGCCAAACAAGTCCTGAACATAAAGGAGTCTATTGAATATATGAAGAGCAGAAGTGACCAGTAGAGGGAGAATGTGTTAGACTTTCAGGACAGAGTAGATGTACAAGATGACATACTCAGAGATATTTTAAAAATAAGAAGGCAAGAAAAATTAATTCAACAACTCCTAGTTGGTGCAAAGTCTAACCAATGACTAATTGGAGTCAGACAAATATTAGAGGATAACACTATGCAATTAAAAAAAAAAGCCTTTGAGGACATGACAAAAAACTATAAAGAGCTCACCGTACAGTAAGTGAGGCTTACAGAACATTAAATAATTACAATGAAAGAAGTTTCCCACAACATATAACAGTTAAAATCCCAGATGTCAAACACAAACTCAGAATCTTAAAAGCTGTCAGAGAAAAAAACATCACTTATAAAGGTAAACCCATTAGAATTACAGCAGATTTTTCTAAGCAAGCTTTAAAGGCCTTGGAGTGAACTGCTTCAAGCTCCTCAAAGAAAGCAGCTTTCACCCAGACTAATATATCTTGAAAAACTATCTTTCAAAATCAGTGGTGAAATAAGGACATTCCATGACCAAAAAAAAAAAAAATTAGAAAATACATGACCACAAACCCAACACTCCAAAAAATTTCCAAGCATATCCTAGACAAAGACGATATAGCCAAAAAGTTTGATGGAATGAATAGCAGTTAAACAAAATGGGAAAATAAAGGAGCTGACAACAGAAAAATTATGCAGCAATGTGCAATGTGTATTCCCCAGTCCCCCAATTAAAAGATACAAATTGTCAGACAGGATGAAAAATGGCATGCTGCATTAAAGAGAGAAATCTTTTCCAAAAAAAATTATACATTAAAAATTGAAGGATGGAAACGGTTTGATGCACCAGGTTCCTGAGATAATTGACTTATTCTCAGAGTGAACTTCAAGTTGAAACTGATCAGAAGAAGCAAAGAGGTAAGTAGGTACTAGTTAAGGGAACAATTCAGGAAAAGACCAGTTGTAAATGTATACACACAACAGTTATAAATGTAAATACACACAGCTTTATAAAACAAACACTAATGGACATAAAAAATCAAATAAATATTAACACAGTTGTTATGGTTTGCGTGTGGATGTCCCTCCAAGGCCTCATGCAGTCGTGAGACAGGCTTCTAGGATTTGTGATTGATTCATGGCCCAATGCTGGGATTATGGATGTGAGTGCTACCCTCCCCGTGGGGTAGGAAACCTGCAGGCAGTGTAAGGGGAGGAAAGAGGCTTGCTCTTGTTGCTTCTCTCTCTCTCTCTCTCTCTCTCTCTCTCTCTCTCTCTCTCTCTCTCTCTCCCTCTCTCTCTTTTGCTCTTTTTGCTTTTGCTGTTTTCTGCTACTGTGAACTGTTGCCCTCTGCCATGTGCCACTCTGCCTTGGAGCCAGTTGATTATGGACTGAAACCTCCACAAACTGAGCAAAATAAACCTTTGTTTTCTTAATTCTGGTTGTTGGGTATTTTGTCCCAGAAGTAACAGAAAAGTAACCAAGACAACAATCATATGGGGGACCTCTCAATACCTACCTTCACAAATAGATAATCAATTAGGCAAAAAAATCAACAAAACATGTCAGAGTTAAAACACACCTTAAATAAACAGACTTAATAGATATATACAGAGTTTTCTATCCATTATACAAGAAATACACTCTTCTCTTCAGCATGTGGAACTCTCCAGAAAGGGCCACATACTAGCCCACAAATCTTGGTTAAATAAATATAAAATATCAAAATAATCTCATGTATACTATCAGGTCATACTGTACTGAAACTAGAAATCAATCACAGAGGAAACCATATAACTTTTACAAACATCTGAATGTTAAATAACACAGTCTTAAATATTCAGTCGGTCACAGATAAAATTAAGGAAGAAATTAAATAATTCCTAGAATCAAAGGAAAATGGCAGAACAACATACCAGAACTTATGAGACACAATGAAAGCAGTCCTATGTAGAAAGTTTATTGCTGTGAATGTGCACATTATGTAAACAGAGTACAAATAAATAACCCAATGATATGCCTCAAGGAGCAAGATACAAAATCAACACACAAAAATCAATAGCATTTTTATATATCAATGATAAACTCACCAAGAAAATTAAAAAAAAAACACTATTCACAATAGCTTCAAGAAAAATTAAAGACAAAGAATTAACCAAATTGAGCAAGTGAAAAACCTCTACAATGAAATTCACTATACTCTGGGAAAAAAAAAGATAAAAAAAAAGCCATAGGAAAATAGAAACACATCCCCTGTTCTTGGATAGGCAGAATAAATATTGATAAATTTTATGCATTCTCAATAAAAATATCAACAGTATTCCTCAAGGAACTAGAAAAAAACTATCTTAAGATTTAAATGGAAGACTGGGCATGGTGGAGCACACCTGTAATCCTAGCTCTTGGGAGGCTGTAAACAGGTGAATCACTACAAGTCCAATCTAGCAGTGAGACACCCTGTAGAACACCCTGTAGACCCTTCCCTAAAAAATACAAAAAAAAAAAAAAAAAAGATTTAAATGGAACCAGAGAGATGCAGAATAGCAAAAGCAATGCTAAGGAACAATAACAACAACAACAAATAGGAGGCATCACAATCCCAGATCTCAAGTTATACTATAAAACTACAGTGACAAAAGCAGCATGGTCTTGACACAAGAAATGACATTCATATTAGTAGAACAAAATCAAAAATGTAGAAACACCTGAGGCACACTAAGTTATGTGATGTTTGACAAAAGCCTATGCTGGAAGAAAAGTATATAACTTTTTTCTTTGTCTGCTTGTTTTTTTTTGTTTTTTTTTTTGTGGTATCAGGGATTGGACTCAGGACCTTGCACTTGCCAGGCAAAGCACTTATTCTACTGAGCTATCTCCCCAGCCCAGAAAAATAGACTCTTTAACAAAAGGTGCTGGGAAAACTGGTTAAATATATGCACAAATTTCAAAATAGATCAAAGGCATAAGTATAAAAATAGAAAGACTAAATCTCCTGAAAGATAAAATAGAAAAAAAACTACTGAAAACATAAGAGGCAAAGATTTTTTAACAGAGCTTCATTTGTACAAGAAATCAACCAATACTAAAAAAGTTTTATACAGCAAAAGACATAATAGAATAAAGAGACAATCTACAGGATGGGAATTTTTTGTTTTTTGCTTACTACTTCTTTAACAGAAACATAATATGAAAATTTTACAGTAAATAAAAAAAATCACAGCCCTCCAAAAAAAGTTTTGCTTCAGTCAAAATTGAGCAACTAAAGTCAGTAGACACTTCTCAGAAGAGGTGCAGACACAGATGTGGTGGGCATGCCTATAATGAGAGTACTCAGGAGGCTGAGGCAGAAGGATCTTTGCCAGTTTGAGACCAGCCTAGGCTACAAGGTAAGTTCAAGGCCAACCTGGCCTACATAGTGAGGTCCTGTTTAAAAAAGAAAAAAAAAAAAAGAGGTGCAAATGTCCAATAAATACATGAAGAGTTGCTCAGTATTTTTGCCCATCAGATAAATACAAATTAAAACAATACTAAGATTTCATCTTACTCCAGAAAAAAATAAAAAAGCAATAACAAATGATGGCAAGGGTGCAGATAAACACAAAACAAAACAAAAACACTCTTCTACATTTTTGGTGGGAATGTAACTGATACAACTACTATAGAAATCAGAATGAGATTCCTTGAAGAAACCTAAAACTAGAAATTCCATTTAACTCAGCTACTCCCTTCTAGGGAACTTGCCCAAGGAGTTAAAGGTATCGTATTATAGCGATACTTAACATACTCATATATGTAGCAGCACAACTCATAAAGGCTAAATCTTGGAAATGGCCTATGTGCACATCAAGAAAATGTAATATCTATGGATTACTACTTTTGCCACAAAGAATGAAACATTTGATCATTTGTAGGCAAATGAATCTTCCTAGATTGAGACCATAATACTAAGTGAAATAAATAAGATACACAAGCTTAAAGATCACATTGCCTATATGAGAAACCCAAAGTATAAATAATTTAAATAAAAAGACAATATAAAAGAGGGAGATAGATCTTTTGCAAATGGGAAAATGATTTAGAGGAAGAAGGAAGGAGAGGGAAAGGGAGGGAAGGGAATACAAAGAATTAAGATATGTGAATTACATACACATACTTGCAGAGATGAATATGAACCTTAAGTAATATAAAAATGGAAAAATAAACTGATCCAGCTGTCCCAGCATCGTTGGTTGAAAATATTACCCTTTCTCCACTCAAAAGTTCAGCTGATCATATATATTTAGATTCTTCAGTTTTTTTTTCTGGCTGGCTCAGCCTCCCCTGGGGGCAGGGCTTGCATGGTATGTGGTGCTAGGGATTGAACTGCGGTCCCTGCCCTTACAAGCTTGCCTAAGCAGGCTGTTTAGATTGCTGAGCTATCTTGCTGGCCCTGGATTCTTCATTCTATTCAACTGTTCAGTATGTCTACTTTTTTTTTGCCAATACTGAGGTACAATAATTACTTTTTACATTATATATTTCTATTTTCACATATATAATAATAGTTTGAAATCAGTTTCTTTAATTATCTTTTTGTATGAAGGTTACAAAACTCTTAGATATACATTCATCCCAACGCCATCTAGAGCCAGGGATATAGCTCAGCAGCCTAAGTGTCTTCCTGGCAAGTGTAAGGTCTCGAGTTTGATCTCAGTACTGCAAATGAAATGAAATAAAGTAAAATAAAATACAACATAAAACTAAACTAAAATAAAATAAGGAAGCATCTCTCTCTGTCTCTATGGACTGAGAAATCTTAATTTTTCCCTTTTTTAGAATTTACATCAAGAAACTTGATGATAAGAATTTTACTTGTTCTTTATCCCACTGTTTTATTCATAATGTGATTTCTTTAGGTATAAAACACACATTTATACACATCTATAAACATAAAAACACATGGATATATATATATATATATATATATCATACAATGCTTAGCACATTAAAAGTTTGACTTCTTCCGTTGCTATATAAATACCACTATTATTTTTATTATGTTAAAGCAAATGAGCTTTGTTTTTAAAACATATAAGACATTGTACTATAGTTTGGACCTCGGCCATTCTAGCAGATGCATTGAATATCTTATTGTGCTTTTAATTTGAATTTTCCTGATGATTAATGACATTAAACATAATGATGATGTACTCTTTTTGTGATATTACTTTATAAACCTAATTTAAATTCTTTCTCCTTGAATTATAACTGAACACATTTTCCCACTGATTCTTTCTCAAGGGTCTTGCCCACCTATCTTTGAGAGATCATTATGTGGTTTTTCTTGATCAAGCAAACATTTAAAACAGATCCAAGATCAGT
Source organism: Ctenomys sociabilis (assembly GCA_004027165.1). Lineage (NCBI taxonomy): Eukaryota > Metazoa > Chordata > Mammalia > Rodentia > Ctenomyidae > Ctenomys > Ctenomys sociabilis. The sequence goes on from PVKA01018817.1 coordinate 8,792, forward strand.
CTCAGGAAGGTAGAAGATGACGAAATAAATTCCAAGCACACTCACATTCCTTATTTTTGACAAAGGGGCCAAACCCCTTCATGGGAAGAAAGATGACTACTGGGAAATAATTGGACCTAGACCCATATCTCACACCATGCACTAAATTAAAATTAAACTTAAAATGAATTAAACATCTAAATATATAATTAAAATACTTAATCTGATGGAAGTTAAATAGGTAAAACTCTTGAAGACATAGGTATAGACAAAGACTTGAAAAACAAAACTTCAATTGTACAGAACATATTACAAAGAATCAACAACAGGATTGTTAAAAGGCTTTTTTTTTTTTTTTTGCACAGCAAAAGAAACCACCAGCAGAGTGAAGAGAAAGCAGAATAAAGACAGTGAAGAGAATTGGAAAAACTTTTATCAATTGTTACTCAAAGCACTAATATCTAGAGTATATTAAAAACTAAAAAAAAAAAAAAAAAAAGACCCCAAATTTAAAGACACTATCTAAAAATTGATACCTGAGGGCCCAGGAAGACAGCTCAGTAGAGTAAGCACTTGTCTGGCAAGTGCAGGGTCCTGAATTCAATCTCTGGTACTTAAAAAAAATGATGCTTAAAATGAATACACACGTCTCAGATGAAGAAGTAAAAACAGCAGATAAATATATGAAAAATGCTTAATATTACTGATCATTGGAGAAATGCAAATCAAAGCAACACTCCATAAAGAATGGCTGTCATCAGGAAGCCAACCAATGACAAATGCTAGAGGTGGCTGTGGGGAAAAGGGAACGCTTCTCCACTGTTGGTGGAAGTATAGACTGGTATAACCACTATGGAAATCAGTGTGGAGATTTCTAAAAAAAAAAAAAAAAAAAAAAAAAAAAAAAAAAAAAAAAAAAAAAAAAAAAAAAAAAAAAAAAAAAAAAGCTAAACTAAACTCAAACTAGAAGTTCTATTTGACCAAACTGTTTCTCTTACAGATCTTGTTCTAAAAGACTTAAAAGCATCATATCAGTGATATATTTACAGCCATGTTTATAACAGCGTGACTCCAAACAGCTAAATCTTGGAAGCAGCCAAATATACCAATCTAAAGGTGAATGGATAGGGAACTTGTTATTCATACACAGTGGAATACTGTTCTGCCATGAAGAAAGATAAACTTGAATAATCTGGAGGAAAGTGAATGCACCCCAAGACCATAATCTTAAGTAAGATAAATTGCTTACATGAGTTTAGATATAGCATTATTTCTTTTATGTGAGAAATGCAAGGAGGTAAAAAAGGAGCTGAATGGAGAATAGATACTGGAAGGAGGAAGAACATGTTCAAATGGGAAGGAGACCAATAAGGAGTGGAAAAGAAAAGAAAAGGAAAAAAAAGAATAAGAGGAAAAATAAAAACAAAGTTTTTGTAAAAAGGGAAGGGAAGAAGGATTGAAGGGAGGGGAGGGGAATGGGAAAAAAGAATTAAGATTATATTTACAAGTACAAATGTCCTATGATGACTGTGATCAATATGTATGATAAATATATACTAATAAAATAGTTTTAAAAATATAAATTAAAATTAAACTGTCCAGTGTTTCTGAAAGTAGGGAAATTTCATGGAGACCTTCTCTAGATTTGATTTTTAACATTTTAAATTACTCTACCATGGTCCTAGGAAATGCCACTGTGGCTTCTCCTCTCTGGAGAGAAAAAATGCAATTGTCCTTATTTGATTTCTGTCACAAACAAGTGTTTTATGACAAAACTTTCCAATCCTTGACCACAATCCCTACAAGTATAGCTTTCAGGTCTGGGAAAGCATGAAAAATAAACTAAGAGGATCAGGTTATATCCCTGCTTCCTCTGCTAACATTTTTGTTCAAATGTTAGCAGAATTCCACTGTAAGTGGTGAAATGACTTTAACTGGGGGACTCTTTTCAGCTTATTTTTTTTTATAGCATTTTGGAGAAAAGGCAAGGGAGGCTGACAGGCAAAGTTGTTAAATGTTAAATCAAAAGCTGAAAAGTCATTGAATGCAAAATAATTCAAACTTCAAGTGAGAGTTCAGAAGGAACTTCTCAGAAGAAGGGGTAAATGTCAAGCTAGCAATAACTGAGGGAAAAGTTAAAGGGAGGGTGGAAGAAGCAGAAGGCAGTGCCATCTTTAGCTCCTCCCCACCATGCCTTTTTTAGAGGAGGTTTATTTTTTGTTTTTGGTGCTAAGGACCAAACCCAGGTCTTCCAGGCTGCTAGGTAAGCATTCTACCACTGACCTAAAACCCCAGCTCTGCCTTTTTAAAATTAGGGTGGGGCCATCTTATCTTTGACAAAAAGGCCAAACAAGTTTATTGGAAGAAAGATAATCTCTTCAATAAGTGGTGCTAGAAAAACTGGCTTTCTATATGCCAAAGACTAAAACTAGAACCGTGTTTATTATCATGCATGAAACTAAAGAATAAATGGATCAAACATCTAAATGTTAAAACAGAAACACTAAATCTATTGGAGGAGAAAGTAGGTAGAAACTTTGAAGACATGGGGTGGGCAGACATTTCATGAAGAAAAACTAAACTGCATGGGAAATACTTCAAAGAATCAATAACTGGAATCTTATTGAAAAAAATTTTCAATAAGTTAAAAGAAATCAACAGAGTAAAAAGACAACCCACAAACTGGTAAAAATTTTAACTAACTGTCCCTATGACAAAGGACTTGCATCTAGAACATATATTTTAAAAAATCAGGACCCCCAAATTCAAAGACTGAATCAAAAAATGGATGAAGAAATACAAAAGACAAATAAATATATGAAAAAAATGTTCAATACCATTGATCATTTGAGAAATGCAAATTAAAACAACACTGGTATTCCATTTCACCTCAGAAAGAATGGCTATCATCAAGAATTCAGCTAATAACAAATACTAATAGGACTATGGGGAAGAAGAAACCCTTCTGTACTGTTGGTAGGAATGTAGACTGCTACAGCCACTGTGGAAATCAGTGTGGAGATTCCTTAAAAACTAGGATTAGAGGTCCCGTTCAACTATCTCCCTTCTGGGTATTTTCCTAGAAGAACTGAAAACATCATACCATAACAAAATATGTGTACCCATGTTTGTAACGGTACAATTTGTAGTAGCTAAATCTTGGAAACAATCTAAACACCCATCAACTGAAGAATGAATAAAAAAGATAAATTTTTATTCAATCTACAATGAAAGATAAATTCAAGGATTTTATATGTAAATGGATACAACTAGACACCATACTCACAAGTGAAATAAATCAGACCCATATAGGTAAACATCATATTGTATCACTAGTGTAAGAATCAGAAAGTGTAAATAAAATCTGAAAGGCACAATAGATATTGTGAAAGAGAAAGAAACTTCTCAAAAAGAAAAACATCTAGGATGAGAGAAAGGAGAAAAGAAAGAAGGGAAAAAATAAACATACACACATGCATACACACACGCAGGCACATGATATCTAAGATAATTGTGCTATTAATTCTTATCAGTTTCTTAAAGGGAAAAATTAATGCTTAATATTTTTTATCAGTTTTACATGCTTATATCTGGTAATCTGAACAACTACTATGAAGACAACAATACACAATGGCATAATCGTCGTTGAATTCCTATCATATTCATTTTTTGAAACTCTGTATTGTTTTTATTTTTAACAATTTTTTATTATTTTAAAATATAAAAATGAAAAAAAAAACTAGGTTGAGGAAAAAGACAAGCCCTGTAGAAGACAGGTGGAAAGAGAGAGTAGCTGAACCTGTTAGCTGAGAAGAGCTGCAAGGCCAGTGGGTGAGAGGCCCTACCTTGGGTTGAAAAGAATCTGAGAACTTGGGATAAAAGCTGCTGAACTAACTTCTTTAGTTCATATTCTTTAATATGAAATAAAGAAGGTGATCTTATAGAAATGGATAAAGTGACCTTGCTGTAAACTCTAGAATGAAAAGATGAGGATATTAACTAGTTAGGAACAAAAAGCCATTGCCAGTTGATGCATGAAGAGACATAGGGATCATAAAATGCAACCCCTGCCTTATGGATAGTTAAGAAATGAGAAGAATGTGCCATCCATCAAGACTGGCACAAAGTAGACATCTGCACTTGAACAGAAGGAAATAATGCCCTTGATCTTCAAAGAAATTGTCGGCTTCCAGGAGCTACTTTACAATAAAACCTTGGGTCATATGTACCTCTATATGCTGACACAGTCCTATCTGAGAAGTGTACATTTCACTGACTTGCCTGAGAGCCACAGCTTGTTTTGTGAGGTTACTTTAAACATTTTTAAAAGTCCTTTGAAAGAAATGTTGTTATCACATTTGCTGTTTCATCAACAGTCCCATTCATTTTAATTTTAAAAATAATTTTATTCAAATGATTTAAACAATATGATGGTGAGCCTGGCATGGTAGTTCATTCCTATAATCCTAGCACTTGGAAGGCTGTGACAGGAGAATTGCTGTGAGACAAAGCCCAGCATGGGCTACGGAGTAAGTTCAAGGGCACCCTAAAGTACATAGAGGGATCCTGTTTCAAATAACCAAAATAAATTAAAAAAAAAGAAGAATAGTAACATGGCAGGCATACGAGTCTGGTGCTGTACACCAGCAGAGCAGTGGGCATGAGCAAGGGAGGACCTCCTTGATGCCACCCTCCTACCTAGGTCCAATCTGGCCATGGCTCCTGGAGGAGACTTCAGCTGGTCTTCTGCCTCCTGCCTTGTGCTTTCACAATCCATCTTGAATACTACCTCTGAGTGGCCTTTGGACCTTTGGAATGCTTTTTTTTTTTTTTTTTTTTTTTGCTTTTTTGCGGAACCAGGGATTGAACTCAGGTCCTTGAACTTGCCAGGGAAGTGCTTATTCCACTGAGCCATCTCTCCAGCCCCACTGAGTGGCCTTTGGGAAATGCAAATGTGGTCCTAGCACTCTCTTGCCAAATACTCTCTTTTATTTTTCTTAATGTAGTACAGGGTCTCACTATGTAGATATGACTCATAGTGATTCTCCTGTTTTCAGCCTCCCAAGTGTTGGAATTACAGGCAAGTGCCACTATGCCCAGTCTCAATCACCATCTCAGCATGCCAGGGATCGAACCCTGGCTGCTGTGCTCTGCCTAAGCAGGTGCTTTAGTCTGCTTAACTATCTGGCAGGCCCTCTCTTGACAAATACTCATGGTAGCAGCTCGTTGACACCAGCAGAAATGCTACATGCCTTTACCTCCCTGTTCTCATCTGCTCTCTCTACTCAGAGCTTCTGAACATAATGTACTTGGGCTCTTTTGCACTTCTATTCCTCCTTGCATGTCAGGCCAGCTTCCTTTCTGCGTTTTTGCTAGCAGTTCTTTTCTATCTACTATGCTGTTATTCACTTCCTACTTTGTCTATAGAATGTCTCTTCAGTCCTTGAGTCTCGAAGAAGACCCTTTTTTCTTTCTTTCTTTCTTTCTTTCTTTCTTTCTTTCTTTCTTTCTTTCTTTCTTTCTTTCTTTCTTTCTTTCTTTCTTTCTCTCTCTCTCTCTCTTCCTTCCTTCCTTCCTTCCTTCCTTCCTTCCTTCCTTCCTTCCTTCCTTCCTTCCTTCCTTCCTTTCTTCTTTCTTACTTTTGTGTGTGGCATAGTTCTGAGGGTGGGGCTGGAGTGGCATGTAGTAACTGGGATGGTTCTGCAGTCCCGTGCAGCTGCCTAAGCTTGCAGATCATGCACTTTAGACCACTGAGCTATCTCGTTGGCCCAGCCCTTTTCTTATACTCCCCATTAAAATGTACCATAACCTTTGTCTCATTCCTTCCTACACTTTTTTCCTAATAGCTGTAATATTTCATTGCATTATGTTTGTACACATGTTTGTGTAGGGAAACAAGTGCTTTTCAAGCTTCAATGTACACAGTGCTCCTAAGATTTACCTAAAGTACTTTTTAATATGCAGAGCTCCTTGACCTCACCCTCTGAGATACTGATTCAGGATGTTGGCCAAGAGGGCTCTGTAAGCATGCCTTAGCCTAAAGACAGCTTACCCTAAAACAAGTATCATTCCCTGCTAGAGGTACTGATTTCCCAGGGTAGAGGGTGAACTGGTCTGTTCCACCCACTTCTTCCCAATCACTGGCTCCCAAGAGAATCAGCTTGAGAGGTCCTAACACCCCCTTTCTCCCCTCCCACTCTCTCTTGGGGGTAAAATATGCAAAACTCATTTATATTCCTGCAAGTAGGTGAGAATAACATTCCAAACCATCACCATTCAATAATGGAGGCTTTGTGCGAAGTAGTGACAGGTGAGAGGAATAATTTCATTTTTCACTTTGACAATTGGGTGAAGCAGATTCCTGGCAGTTCTGCAAAGGTTTTATGCCCACATAGTTACCCAAGGGATCTGCTTAGCAACCAAGAATTGCTGCAAAGAGGAGAAAAAGCAGATGCTTCTTTCAGTGGCATTTGGATTCTAAGATTCTGGAGCAGAGAGGAAAGAGAGGAGCCCTGCCTGGGTGGGGTTCCTGCTTGTTCTATGGTCCCCAGAGAGGCCAGTCTCAAAGGCCCCAGTTTCTCTTCAAACACAAGAGCACATGTAGAGTTCACCAAGCATTGTTCCCTGAGAGCTGAGCTGTGCTGTAGTACATTTCTTCTTTGTGTAGCTATTTTTTCTGACTATACCATTCAATGAATTTGTTGGAGTTTTTGAAAGAGTCCATACAGATTCTGTGTTGAGAAATATGACCAAAAAGTAGGCACTTAGCAAACCAAACATGATCTGTTATTTCATAAAGCTGACGGTTAAAGAATAGTCTGTCTGCCATATGAAACCCTAGAACTGAATTTAAGCCCCAGACAGCAGACCCTCTCCTTTCCACAGGGAAGGACCCTTTTTCTAATCTCAGCGGGAGCAAGGCAGGAATTAAGCTACTTTAGAATTTTTTCTAAAGCTCCCCACCTAGTAATTCCTTCAGGTCTCCTGGTGGAATGAGTTAGGGGAAAAACAGATTGTTAACAACGTGGCCTTTACATGGTGGGACACATCTGCCATGTAATCAGGCGTTTCCTCCTGCTAATCAGGATTACTATTAAAAATCTGGAAGATACAAAAACCCAAAAGAATAACAAGTATCATAAGTAATCCCACAGATATACTATATTTCTTCTATTCTAAAGCATCCATTCCTTATCTTCTAAGGTTTCTTACATTGGGATGAATTTTATAATTAATGTATGCTTATGTGCTATGACTGTTTTTCCATTAAAATTTTTGGGTTAAATTTCTGGTGTCTTTCAGCTGTTAGTGTCTCAAAAATGAAGAAATATGGTAAATTGAAATAGTCTTTAAGAGACAGCTATTATATTAGAGCAGCTTTGTATGCCAGTAAGTAGGGAAGACTTTATGTATAATGACTAAAATAGTCTGAATGATTTCAACTAAACTCTACCCCTTAGCATTTAAGTTATTTGTAGTTGTTTCTGTTGTTCTGTTTTAATATTGTAGGTAGTGTTGTGGCAAACTTCTCTGTACTGATAACTCCAAATAATTTTTCCTTTAAGAAGTGTTCCTTGAATTCAGGACCTTAGCTTTTGACGTGCTTGGCTTCATATAACCATGCTCAGAATACTCACCTACCCTAACCTCCCGTCACCATTGTCTGATTGTCCTTGTCTCTCAGCATGCATAGCAGCACTAAAAGTTACTGATCACTGTTAAAATGTAGATCTTTCTTATCAGAAGTTTGTTTCTCATTGCATTTATCCTGCAGTTCCTTTTCAATCCTCCTTTCCTCTGGTCCAGTTTAGAGTGTCCTGGCAAAAACAGAGCAAACACACATGTGTGCATTGTTGCATCAAAACTTTGTGGTTAAACACATGTAGCACTCTTGTAGGTTCAGCTGATTGATATAGAAAAGGGCTTCAGGCAGGAAAGTATACCTACCCTCCCCTGTGCCCACACTCTAGGCTCTCACTGGAAAGGGCAGCCCAGGAGCAAGCAGAGGGTGTGCGTAGTTGCCTTGAAATGATGGTCTGGGTTCTGCCTTTATCTCCTTTCCCTTTTCTCTGTTTTGGTGCTGAGGAGAGAAAGAACCTTGAGCTTCCTTGACTCCCTCTCAGGTGGGTACCATGTTGTGTCTTAGCTCCATCTGGCCTTCCCAGAAGTGCATGAGAAGCTATGGGTCTGGGTTCATGGGAAGCCATATAGCACATTTTAATGAGCTTCTGTCATAGGAAGGGTGATATTTAGTGCTGTAGGGAAAATGAGATTTCACTTCTGTGAGAGTTATTTATGTTCCCCAGATCCCATTCTCATTCCAATCCATCTGTTGGCTTCTTAGGCATAGGCAGGGACTTTTCTGTGCTTACTCCTCATAATCAAGGCAGAGCAGACTGGACTATGGCAAAGGCACACTGCTACATTTACCAAAGACTTTTCCTGCTCAGATTCCCAAAGAATAAAATGCCAAAGCAAAAAGAGTCTTGTGGACATTCCTTAGCCAGAATGCATCTACCCAGGTTCAGCAGAGAATTTCTGAGGCTGAATATGCCCAAATCAGACACAGTTTCTACTTTCTTCTCTACTAGGCGTATATAATCTCTTGAGAGATATAAGGAGGCTTAAGCCCAGCTTTTAAAGTGAAATCAGTTGGCTTTTCCAGAGGAAAATGGCTCACTCAAGCTAGAGTGCTAATGCTCCCTAAACCACAGCAGCTTATGTTTAAATAATTTCCAGAAGAAAGGGATTTTTAGGGTTTCTGAAGTAGGTGAGGTACACTTAGGGCAGTGTTACTTTAGAAAGAGCCAAGGAGCATTCCTAAGCATCATTTCTGGGAGCAGTAAGATTTGAACAGCAGAGAAGAGGAGTTTAAATGGTTAAACTCTTGGTCATGAAAGGCCTAAGAAAATATGCTTTCTCAAAATAGAGTGGAAGTTGATTTTTAAATCAATAGTAGTGATATGGGGAGAAGACAGATGGACTCTCCTGAGGTTTCCTCCAAAGGGACTTGAAGGAGACTTAGAGGGAAATCACCTATGTTGGCATTTCATCCATCCAGAAAGGTTGGCTCAGCCATCTCCAAAGAGTATCCTGTCATCCCCAACCTGATCGGAAGTCTGAAGTTTGAGGAAGTCTGAAGTCAGGTATAACCCCATACTCCAATAGCCTCAAGTGCAGAGGAAAGGCAGCAAGAAGGCCCATGGGCCATTGCTTCCTGAAGTTCCACTGCACAAGGAAACCTCCTGTCTAGAGTCAGGGTGGGATTCACTCTAGGTTCTCTTTAGCCAGGCAAAGAGAGGCTTAACAGAGTTGGTCTCTGTTAGGAGAATGGGGAATCTTGTAGAAGGAACTGGAGAGAAGGAGACCTCCAGCCTGACTGCAGTGGGACTTCCAAGCCTACACCTTCTACTATCTCTTAGAAGACAAATCACAGAAAAAAATAAAATATGAGAATTGAAATAAAAAATTCAATTTAATTCTATAATAAAAGAAGACTGAAAGATTAGAATGGGCCAAATATTTTAAGCAAGAAAAGATATTTTAAAATAAACTTGAAAATAAGCAATTTCAATACCTACCTCACAGGGTTGTGGGGATTAATTAGAAGTGATGTCTGTGAAGCATCTAAGGTTCTTGAAGAAGGTGCTATATAAATAAAAATAGTATCTATTTAAAAATAAGCAATTCCATTTAGAGTTTCAATATAAAAGAGTCATTTTTAAAATGAGAGAAATAAAACACCTCAAAATTTAAAAATAAAATTTAGGAAATTTGGGTCTAGAAAGTTGGAAGAAAAGTTCCAATGCCAATAAAACAATTTTGAATTTTGTTTTGTTTTCTTTTTCTTTTTTTTTCAAATTTTATTTTAAGGCAAGATACAACTAGAAAGATTTGAAATAAGATAAGTGGCAAATCCAAAAGAGATTAAAACCTGAAAATGAAACTATAGATGAATCAAACAAAAGCTATTAGCCATGAGGTAGACAATAAAAACAAGTTAGGCTGGGTATGATGGCACATGCCTGTGATGGCATTCTCTTGTAATCCCAGCACTTGGGAGGCTGAGGCAGGAGCATCATTATGAATTTGAGACAAGCACAGGCTACAAAGTAAGCTCAAGGTCAGCCTGAACTGTATAGGAAGACCTTGTTGCCAAAAGAAAAAGAACCCCCCAAAACATATTAGTGAGTGAGGGTAACTAGAACATAAGAATTACACAATGGATACTTAAAAGCTACAATGAATGTTTAAACAAAAAACTTATTACTGGCTTATAAAACGTGAAAGGTTACTTTGGCCTACAGTTTTCAGGGGGTTCAGTCAATGCGTAAGAGACACATTGAAAAGAATGCTGGGGTAAGTGTGAAGAAAGGAGAGGTATTCTGATGGACACTAATAGCAGTGTCATTACCATAATAAATTTATTTCAATATTCACCATACTTTTTAGTCACTCCTCACTGATTGTATATTTCTGGAAATGTCTATCAAACAAAACATCAAAGAATGTCCTTATTTACCTCATTCATTGGATCTGGCACCATGTGACATTTACTTCTTCCCAAAGGTAAATATCTTTAATTGATTAAGTATAACAAGGCACCCCTGGCAGCATAACTAAAGACACTCACAAAACTGGAGGTCTAGAACTGCTCCAGAAAATGGCAAAAATGTTGTGACAAGTGTGTTTGAAGGAATAAGGAGTATTCTGAGAGGGATTAATGGCCATGCATCTTTTACTATAATGTGTTCTTTTTTGGTGGAAAAAGTTAGTCACCATAGTTTTTACTATGCTTTGTCAGCACTGCGTGAGAGTCAGTTTTCTGTTACTGTAACATATACCTAAAACAACTGGCTTATAAAACGTGAAAGGTTACTTTGGCCTACAGTTTTCAGGGGGTTCAGTCTATGGTCAGTTGACCTTGCCTCCCTAGGCAAGACTGAATATCTTTTTTTTTTTTTTTTTTTTTTTAAGTAGTAAACTTTATTTATTTATTTTTATTTTATTTTATTTTTTTTTATTAATACTTCTTTTTTTTTATCCATTTATTTTTATTTTATTGAAATACAAATGTCAATCAGACAGTTTCAAAACACCATAACCATACAGAGTGGATGAAATAATACATTGCAAACTGTTTTCATAATGTTTTGGTATTGTACAAGGTGCATACATGATATTATATTTACAGGTATTTATGTAGCTGAATTATATCACAGATTCAATAATTATTTACCTAGTGGAGACTGAATATCTTGGTAGGAAGGCATGGAAGAGCAAAATCACTTCCTAGTAGTTAGAAAGTAAAAAAGAAGGGAAAGAAAGGGTCTGGACATCATGGTCCCCTTTGAGAGTACCCCAAATCACCTCAAGACTTCCCACTATTCCAGCTTTTCAAATTTCCTCCATCTCCTAATCACAACAGTATGAAAAGCATGACTCCAGACATATGCCTCTGGGGGACATTTGAGACCCAAACTCTCATAACTGTAAAATAGAAGGGAAAAATCATAGGATGAAGGAATTTAAAACTTAAACTTTTTTTTTCTTGAATGGAAGATGGAAACCAGAGGTACTCTACCCCTAAATTATAACACCAATCCCTTTTATTTTTTATTTTGAAACAAGATATTCCTACCTTGGCCAGGCTATTCTTGAGTTTATGATCCTTTTGCCTCAGCCTCCAGAGTAGCTTGAAGAGTTTTTAAGTTTAGAGAAATTGGTGGTAGAAAAGGAAACCGAGGAGGAAAAAGAGCTAACAGGAAATTCCAATGAGTGCTAGTTCCTGATGTTGTTTCTGCCTCTTCTGAGGTGCAACCTTTAGTTGAGTTTCTGCTCCCCCTGTCTTGAACATGGTCCTTGGGGCTGCTGACTTGGTCTGACCCCAACATTGATTCTCCTTGTTCCTTTACACACTGTGCTCTTCAGTGAAAGGAATTTTCCAGAGCCTTACAGGCATGGGCAGAGGGAAAAGTCCACATCCTGCTATCCCTACCCCACAGGAAGATGCACATAGAAATGAGTGAAGAGAAAAATCAAACAAAGATTGGGTATACAACATCTAGTACTGCAAATTATTTGTTAACACCTCCTTTTCATGTCCTCTTCACCGGAGCATAAATACCAGTGGTAGGAAGTTCATCTCCTATAAAGTTGCTAAAACTACCCCATATGTAATTATATATTCTTACTGTATTGGTTCAAATTTGTGCAGAATAAAGTATAACCTAAAGAGAAGCCAGAAATAGCTCTTGGTTTCCTTTGCCAAATTTCTTTGAAAAATGTAAATGTGTGAGAATTTAAAATTAGATAATCAGCTAGCAAGTGTTTGTTGAGTATCCTGTGTTCAGGGCTTGACAAGCTTTCCTGGAAGCAATGAGGACAACATCCTGGCCTCCGCTGGCTCCAGTAGGCCACAGGGCTGAGTCTGGCTCATGTGTGTGATGTCAGCTTCTCTCTGGTCATCTGGGGTGCATGGTCTTCCCAAAGTTCTCTGAAATGCATCTAGGTGTGTCTGGGATTTCACTCTTTTTGAGATTTTTAATAGTGTGTTCCATTTATACTTTCAGAGCTCACTCAGTCCAGCAGCCCTCTGATGCCAGCTGAGTCCAGGACGTTGTCCTCATTGCTTCCAGGAAGACTTCTGCCTTGCATCTGACGTGTCCTAAGCAGCTTATACATGGCCCCATGTTGCTATGTCCTCATGTAGTAAGAGAAGCAAATGCTATCACTCAGGTCTCTCTTGTAAGGCCACTAATCCCATGCAGGACACAGCTCTACAGCCTGATCATCTCCCAGTGGCACTGCCTTTAAATCCAGCACTTTGAGTGGGGGGATTTAAATGTATGAATTTTGGTAGGACTCAAATATTTGGACCACAGCACTATGTGACTCAATTTGTTCAAGCTTCATCAGTCTATCAGCAACAGAGAAGTCTTGTGGACAAAAATAACCCAAGCTTCACTCCCTGTCCCCCCACCCCTGCTAAAGCAGAATCCCAAATGTATCTCTCAGTCTCATTCTGCTTTTATTTCTAAATTTTAAGTACATATTTGCAGTGCATAATTATTACATTCTTCATGGGGAGTTGGTACATGTACAGCCTTAGTTCTTATTTTAGCCTTGTCTTCTTTCCTTTCATTCCATCTCCAAGTATCTGCAGTACTTCATATCATGTCACTGTGTCCTTCCTTCTCCTCTGGCTGTGCTTTGACTGCCTCATTGTGAATCCTCTCTCCTGGGAGCCTGCATGCTAGTATCTCTGCTGATTCATGTCTCAGGCAAATGAGAGTCGGGAGCAGACTCCATCCCCTCGGGGCCCCCTGATGGTGGAGTCTGAAAAGCAGCAGCCCTTCTCAGGGCTCCTTCCAGATGGCCAGCCCTGTAGTTTGTTAGAGCTGTACTTCACTTCTGGCCAGGGTCCCATGTGTTCCACAGAGACCTAGAGAGAACATTCACTTTTTGCACTGTGATACCTGCCTCTGGAAACAGCACACTGAGCCCTTTCTGGCTTTCTTCCTGGAGCCCCTTTTTCCATAAGATGAGGATGAACAGCCCTGGCACTGGCTCTTCAGTGGAGCAGAGGTTGCTATAACACAGACATGGCTGGGGAGATAGCTCAGTGGAATAAACGCTTCCCTAGCAAGTGTAAGAGCCTGAGTTCAATCCCCAGTTCAAAAAAAAAAAAAAAAAAAAAAAGTTTATAACACAGACATCATGCTGTCCTCACAGAAGGATGGGAACCTTTCTCCATTCTCTTAAAAAAAAATGGAGTTACCTGCTGAGACTCATGGGAAGCCTGCCCATCATTCATCAGACATACTTGTCCTGTTTTATCCCACTGGAATTTCAATCTTGGAACTCTTGGTCATCTGCAAGACATTCGTCTATCCTGAGCTTCTGTTTCTTCATCTATAAAATGTGACCTGCCCTTGTCATGTTGGTTCTTGAGAATCAAATGTGATAACCAAAGATTATTCTCTTCTAAAAAGGGTGAAGGGTATTGGAGGAAAAGCAGGACTTGATTGCTTTTTTGTCCTTCAGCTTAAAGTGGCAAATTTGTGAGAAGCATTGTTGCCTTTTCCCAAAACAAATATCATTGCTTCATTTAGTTTTTGTTCAACCAAAGATTAAACTTTGTGGAGGACCACCTGGAGCAATTGTCATAATTGTGGTTGAGACTGACTCTAGTTTCATGTATTTATACGTATAGAGCTGACTAGGACTTTTCTTTATCCCTTTAATTGGCCCTAAGCAGTGCATATCAGTCTAGCTGAGGTGCTGGTCATTGTCTTTGAAGGCAGCAGGCATTTTCCCCAGAAATTTGCACCTGCTGTTCTCTAGTGCTCCACACTGTTGGCTAGTATTGAGCCTCCAGATACAGGCTATGATTTTCTGGAGTTTAAAAGATTACACATCAGAGCTGAAGCACCAAACCCCAAAGCATTAGATACTATCTCAATTGTATAATGCAGATTATGCTTTCTGCATATCTTTCTCTCTGCATATCACAGAGGTGAATGCAGAGAGAAGCCCAGCTCATGGCACACATGTACTTCCTACCACTCTCAGTCACTCATCCCCATCCTACTCTTCTGTTCACAAATGAATAAAAGCCGGGTTCAGACCTGAGTAGAGGCCTTTGTTCCAGATAGCCATCAGCTTGGCTGGACTCATGACCCCGTTGACTCCTCATAAGTACAAATATGCCTTAGTGTTTTTATTTTTTTCTGTGGGTTACATTGGAAGTGGTAGATTGGAATTAACTCAGTATAATTCCAAAAATTTTTCCATGGAATTACAAATATAAACTTCCTTGTCTGTTATGAGAACTACGCTTTCTGTAAAACTTTGTATAATTTAAGACTGGGCGTGGTGGTGCGCACCTGTAATCCCAGCACTTGGGAAGTTGAAAACAGGAGGATCACTATGAGTCTAATTTGCATAGTGAGACCCTATAGAGTTTGTACTAAATACATAAAAAACTTTATATAATTTACATGTATGTTTTAGTACTTACTAAGAGCTTTTAGAGTGCCATAGATGTCAGGAAAACAACAAAAGACAATAAGAGGGTCCTAGGTAAGTTAATGTGCTTACTAGTTATTGGAGCAGAGCTATAGTGTGTATGGATTGCAGCGCCAGCAGTCACAGCCCAGGCAGATGTGCCAATGGGTTACAGCCCATTTTCCAGTTAGGCTGCAACTTGAGTCACATTTCTTCTTGATATAATGCTTACTGGTTTGGACTGAAGTTAGCATCTTAGCTGAAAGTGATTTTTTATGCTTGAAGAGTTAAAGACTGTAGTTAGATCAGAAAAGGCCATATAACAACAGTAGCTGGGAGCTAAGATTATTTTTTTAAAAAGTGATGGGGCCATGTGCTGGGGGAAAGCACTTCCTAAGATGCTTAGGCAGCTGGTGGTGATTACGAAAGGGCAAGGACCAAGACAGGACAAGATGGAGAAAGGTGAACAGAGTCTGTGGTATTAGACCAAGCTCTACATGTGTCCTTGAAGTCTGCCTACACACACACACACACACACACACACACGCGCACACACACACACACACACACACACACACTCATCCCCAAGGTGTATCACCTATTTATATATCTAGATATTGAATTTAGATATAGACTTCAGTTAATTAACTTGAAGTGCATTTTAAAATGTGCTTCTCTAGTTGTTTAGCCATGTGGCAAGCACTCAGTAGCCATGTGTGGCCAGGGGCTACTGTATTTTAGCACAGAATAGAGCATTCCTATCATTCTGGAAAAGTGTTGGGGCACCCAAGGCAACACTCACAGCATATCTTCTAATTCTTTTTGTCTGCCTTTGCGCTGGAATCATCTTGTCGTGGTGGAAATTAGTCACGCTGATGTGGTAAAAGAAACGGACCTCTTGCCTTCCTCCCCTACCTATGAAGACAGAGCATCAGAGAACTTTCAGCTACCCTGAACCAGCAGGACCTGTCTGGTCCAAACCCAGGCACGCCTTGTGAGTGAGACTCCCTTCCGTGCCCTTGGGTCCCCATACCACTCCGCCTCCCCCATGCTCACTGGGTGAGAACTTCTGCCGGGTTCCCGGGACCCCCAGATTAAGCCCTGGTCCAAGACGAGGGAGTGTGTGAGAGAGCCTCCTCCCTCCTATAGCTACCTTGTCCCCTTGAGATGCAGCTCAGGCCTGGCATGCAGGCCTAGCGAGAAACTGTGCAGCTGTGGTCCTTCCAGAGGGAGTTGGGGACAGAACCACCCAGCTAGTTCAGGAGCAGAACATCTTGCCAGAGTGGCACAGCAGGTTCCCTCCCAAGGGCTGCAGCAGGAAGAAGCTGAGCACAGTAGCCAGACCCAAACCAGGCACAACTGCATAAATTCAAACTTTCGAGATCTGCACCTAAATTTCAGTAGGAGCTAAGGTTATAACTACACCAAAGTTCTACAACAAAAGTCAGAAGACAGTGCTATAGAAAATGACAATGAGAAGGACCAAAATGCAATCTCAGACCCCAAGCCCACCCATAACAAGCGCAGAGGACACTAGCACAGAACAAATTGGGAATCACACAGCTGAAATTAATGAATCAATAGCATATGAAATAAAGAAACAACTGCAGAAAGCAAATAAAAAAAGAAATCTCTGAATTAGTAGCATCTGAACTAAACAATAAAATGCAGAAACATATGAGGGAAACCTAATGCACAGCCAGAACAAGTGCAGAAGATAATAGATCAACTGAAATCTATGAATTACTAGCATTGGAAGTAAATAAGCAACAGCAGAAAGATATAGAGAAACTCAGGGCAGAATTAATGTCTGAAGTAACAAAAGAAAACTCTAAATTCATAGCATCTGAATTAAAGAATCAAATAAAGAAACATATGGAGGAAACCCAATCTGAAAAAAAAAAAAACCTCTGTAGTAAAATAATTAATAACTGCTTATAAAGAAGACACTGATAAAAAATAGAGGAGATTAGAAAAATGATGGATTCCTTGCATGAGCAACACAGGAAAGAAATAGATCTCATGAAGCAGAGTCAAAGAGATACAGAGGAACTTAAAATCTCAATCACAGCCTTGCAAAATTGTTTGAGTGAAAGTGAAGACAGAGTTTCAGATCTTGAAGATGCTGGTGTAGCTATTGAAAAGGTAAGAAAAGATCTCTTAAAAACAACTAGGATGTAAGAAAGAATAATTCATCACTTGCAAGACAATGCAAAGATTAACAATGTGAGACTAACAAGTATCAATGAGAAATAAGGAGTCAATACAAATGACATTAAAAAATATGGGCAGAAATAATAGCAGAAAACTTCCCAAATATGAGGAAACAATCAGACATCCAGGTAACTGAAGCATACAGAACACCACATAACATCAACCCAATTAAAAACACATGCAGACATAGGATAATCAAGATCCCATAAATCCAGCACAAGAATAATATACCAAAAGCTGCTAGAGAAAAGAAGCAGATCACATTCAAAGGAAAACCCATCAGAATTACAGCCGACTTCTCTTCACAAACCATGAAGGCAAGAAGAGTATGGAACAGAGTACTTCAATTCCTCTATGAAAATAAATTCCAGCCCAGACTACTACACCCTGAAAAACTCTCTTTCAAATCTGATGAAGAAGTGAAATACTTCCCTGACAAAGAACAACTAAAGAATTTCATGTTGACAAAGCCATCCCTACACAGGCTACTGAAAGATGTTCTAGAGAAGGACCAAAGTGATCAGAATTCCATGAACGAGAACAGAAACAAACAACTAAACAGGGAAAACAATTAACCACAGGAGAAAAAGGAGTAACAACAAGCAGATAAATAACATGTCAAGCTTAAGTCAATACATCTCAGTTATACCCATTAATGTAAATGGACTCAATTCACCAATTAAGAAAAACAGACTAGCACAGTGGATTAGGAAACAAAATCCAACAACATGCTGTATAAAAGAAACACACTTAACTCATAAAGAAATTCATAGGCTGAAAATCAAAGGATGGGAAAAAAATTATGCACATCCCAGAACATCACAAAAAAGCAGGGGTAGCAATCCTGTTCTCAGACAGTCTCAACTTCAAAGTAAGAATGATCAAGTGAAATAAAGAAGGCCAATATACATTGGTTAGGGGAAAAATTCAAGAGGAAGAAGTAACATTGATAAATAGGTATGCTCCAAACATGGGAGAACCCAACTATATAAAACAAATATTAATGGAGATGAAAAATCTAATATCCAATACCACAATCTTAACAGGAGACCTTAACACCCCTGTATCCCAAAAATATAGGTCAACCAGACAAAAATAAGGAAAGAAGTAGAAGAACTGAACAAGAGCTTGAAACAAATGGACTTCATGGATATATACAGAGTGTTTCTCAAAAAACATAGCTGAATACACATTTTCTTCTCCTGTACATGGGTCATTTTTAAAAATAGACCACATACTGGTCTATAGCTCATGCTTAAATATATGCAAGAAAAAAAAAATTATCCCATGCTTATTATCTGACCACAGTGCAATGAAACTGGAAATAAATGCTAAAAGGAACCACAAAACCCCCTAAATACATGGAAATTAAACAAAACCCTATTCACCAATCAATGGGTCACAGATGAAATTAAATAAGAAATTCAACAATATCTACAATTCAATGAAAATTCAACCACAACTTATCAGAATTTATGGGATGTGATGAAACCAATTCTTAGAAGGAAACTTATAGCTATGAACTCACACATTAGGAAAACAGAATGGGAACAAATAAACACCCCAACGCTGCTCCTGCAACAAGTAGAAAAGGAAGAACGAACCAAACGCAGAGGCCAAAGAACAGAAGAAATCATAAAAATTAGAGCAGAAATGAACTCAATTGAGACAAAGAAAACAGTTCAAAGAATTAATGAATTAAGAAGCTGGTTCTTTGAAAGATTAAATAAAATCAATAAGCCCCTAGATAACCTCATCAAAAATAAGAAAGAAAAAATACAAATACAAGCAATAAGAAATGAAGAAGGTATAATCACCACAGACCCAGTGGAAATTCAGAAGATTATCAATAGCTACTTTGAGAATCTTTACTCTCACAGAATAGAAAACACAGAAGAAATGGACAGATTGCTAGAAAGGTACAAATTACCAAAACTGAATCAACAAGATATAACACTCTCAATAGCCCAATAGCAGCCAATGAAACACAAGATGTAATAAAAAACCTACAGCCAAAGAAAAGTCCAGGTCCTGATGAATTCATAGCAAAAATCTACAAGAAATTTGTAGAAGATATATGCCCTATACTTCAGTGAAATTGAAAAGGAAGCAATCCTCCCAAATAATTTCAGGAGGCAAGTATTATACTGATATAAAAACTAGGGAAAGACACAATCAAAAAAGAAAACTACAGGCCAATCTCCCTCATGAACATAGAGGCACAAATCCTCAATAAAATTCTAGCAAATAGAATACAGCAAATCATCAAGAATATCATACACCATGACCAGGTAGGATTCATTCCAGTGATGCAAGGATGGTTCAATATTTGAAAACATATAAATGTAATACATGATGTATCAATAGAGTGAAAGCTAAAAACCACATGATCATCTCAATTGATGTGGAAAAGGCTTTTGACAAAGTCCAACATTCATTCATGTTCAAAGTCCTACAAAAAATTGGAACAGAAGGCCTCTATTTCAATCTGATAAAAGCCATTTATGAAAACCTAATGGCTAACATAATTCTAAATATGGAAAAACTGAAATCTTTTATTCTTAGATCTGTTACAAGACAAGGAAGTCCTCTATCAACCCTCCTATTCAATATAGTTTTGGAATCATTAGCAACAGCCATAAGACAAGAAGAAATAAAAGTATAAGAGTGGGTAAAGAAGAAGTTAAATTATCACTATTTACAGATGACATGATACTTTACTTGGAAGACCCAAAAAACTCCTCCAAGAAGCTACTCGAATTAGTCACAAATTAAGTAGCATAGCAGGATACAAAGTCAATACCCAAAAGTCAATAGCATTCCTCTATACAGATTACAAACACACTGAGAGGGAAATTAGAGAAATAATAAATTTTACAATAGCATCAAGGAAAATGAAATACCTTGGAATTAATCTAACTAAAGAAGTCAAAGATCTTTTTAAGGAAAATTACAGTACTCAGAAAAAAGAGATCATAGAGGATTTCAGAAAATGGAAAGATATTTCCTGCTCCTGGATAGGAAGAACGAACATTATGAAGATGGCCATACTCCCAAAATTGCTGTACAGATTCAATGAAAAATCCCCATGAAACTACCACCAAAATACCTCACAGACCCAGAGAAATCATTCCTAAAATTTATTTGGAACCAGAAAAGACCTAGAATAGCAAAATCAATCCTGGGCAAGAAAGACAAGACAGGAGGCAGTACAGTCTCTGACTTGAAATTAAACTACAAGGTTATTGTGGCAAAGAAATAGACCTGAGCATTAGTGGAATAGATTAGAAGATGGTGAATATCTACAAACACACTCAGCCACCTTATGTTTGACAAAGGGGCCAAACATACTCACTGGAAGAAAGATAGCCTCTTTAACAAATAGTACTGGAAAAGCTATCTTTCTGCATGGCAAAACTAAAACTTGACCCAGACCTATCACTATGCACTAAGCTAAAGTCAAAATGAAATAAGATCTAAACATTAAAACAGAAACATTAAATCTTCTGGAAGAGAAAGTAGGAGGAACTCTTGAAGACATAGGGGTAGGCAAAACATTCATGAAGAAAAATCAAATTGCATGGGTAACACTTGAAAGAATCAAAGACTGGGGCCTCCTCTTACTGAGAAGTTTTTGCACATCAAAAGAAATTACCAACAAAGTGAAAAGGCAACCCAGAAATTTGGAAAAAATCTTGACAAATAAGTATTCAGACAAAGGTCTGCTCTCCAGAATTCATAAAACATATTAGGGCCCCCAAAGTTAAGGATCCAGAAATGGGCATCTGAGATGAACACACACTTCTCAGAGGATGAAATTAAAGAAGTGAATAAATGCATGAAAAAACGCTCTTCATCACTAGTCATCCAAGAAATGCAAATTAAAACAGCACTGAGATATCACCTCACCCCAAAAAGAAGGTCTATCATAAAGAAATCAACCAACAACAAATGTTGGAGAGGCTATGGGAAAAAAAACAACCCTTCTCCACTGCTGGTGGGAAGATAGACTGTGCAAGCATTATGGAAATCAGAGTGGTGACTCATTAAAAAACTCGGACTGAGTGCTCCAGGCCCGCGAGCCTGAGGGACCTTTCCCAGCAAGCCTCTTTCCCAACGATCCCCGTCAGTCCCGGGGCCACAGACCTAATGCAGCTGGGCCGGTGAATGAGGGCTCCAGGCCTACAGCCCTGGAGGGACTTTTCCTAGCATTCTCTGGTTCCGGATCGAGGCCCCATACCCAGCATAGCTTGGCTGACTCAGCACAGCCTACACAGTGAATAAAAACATCCACTGTCCTTATGGGAGCCCAGTGGACCCACCAACTACCTAGAGAGCGACCTGCCTGAAACACGAGGGCCGACTCCTGCAACTTTTCCAGATCCCTACTCCAAAGCTAGCCAAGATAGTGAGAATTTTCACTACTTGTTCTGCATCCCAATTCATGCTTGCCCGACCAAGGAATCAACAGAGGGGAACCACAGTAGCTGCAGCAAAAAGGAAATGAACACAACAGCTAGATCCAGGACAGGCATAACTGGATAATCTCAAACTTAATAGACTGGCACCTGAATCTCATTACATGCTAAGGTTATAGCTGCACCCAAAGCTCTACATCAAAAGTGAGAGGTCAGTGCTATACAAAAATGACAAAGACAAGGAGAAAAATGCAATCTCAGGCCTCGAGTCCACCAATAAGTCCAGAGGACACTAGATCAGCTGAAATGAATGAATTAACAGAAAGGGAAGCAAAGGAACAACAGCAGAAATGTACAGAGGAAATCAAATGAGAAGTAATTCCTCAAATAAGAAAAGAAATATCTAAATACATAGTATCTGAAATAAAGAATCAAATCCAGAAACATCTGAGGGAAAACCAATGCTCATCCAGAACAAGTGCAGAGAGCACCATTCCAGCTGAAACATATGAATTAACAGCGTCTGAAGCAAAGAAACAACAGAAGAAAGGACATGAGGAACTCAAAGCAGCAATAATTTCTGAAATCAAAAAAGAATTCTTTGAAAAAAATGAATTCTTTGAAATCATACCATCAGAAATACAGAAACAAGTCCAGAAATATGTAGAGAAAACCCAATTTGTAAGAAATTCTGCAGAAAAAGAATTAATAACTACCTCGAAAGAGGACATGGATTAAAAAAAATAGAGGAGATCAGAAATTGAATGAGAGACAGATTCATTGAATGAGAAAAGCTTTTGACAAAGTCCAACATTTATTCATGTTCAAAGTCCTACAGAAAATTGGAATAGATGGACTCTATCTTAACTCAATAGAAGCCATCTATGACAAGCCAAAAGCTCATATAATCCTAAATGGGGAAAAACTGAAATCTTTTACTCTCAAATCAGGTACAAGACAAGGATATCCTCTATCACCCCTCCTATTAAATATAGTTTTGGAATCATTAGCAACAGCCTTTAGAAAAGAGGGAGAAATAAAGGGAATAAGAATAGGTAAAGAAGTTAAATTATCACTAATTGCAGATGACATGATACTTTACTTGGAAGACCCCAAAAATTCCATCAAGAAACTACTAGAAATGATATGGATATTTAGATGAATAGCAGTATACAAAGTCAATACTCAAAAGTCAATAGCATTCCTCTACACAGACAATAAGCACACTGAAAGGGAAACAATAGAAACAGTAACTTTTACAATAGCACTGAGGAAAATGAAATACCTTGGCATTCAATTAACCAAGGAACTCAAAGATCTTTTTACAGACAATTACGACACCCTAAGAAGAGAGATTATAGAAGATTTCAGAAAATGGAAAGATAGTCCATGCTCCTGGATAGGAAGAACCAACATCTGAAGATGGCCATACTCCCAAAATTGCTATTCAGATTTAATGCGATCCCTATCAAACTGCCACCAACATTCCTCTCAGACCTAGAGAAATCATTCCTAAAATTTATTTGGAACCAAAAATGACCTAGAATAGTAAAGGCAATCTTGGCCAATAAAGACAAGACAGGAGGCATCACAATTCCTGACTTGAAAGTATATGACAAAGCTACTGTGATAAAATCAACATGGTAATGGCAATGAAATAGACCTGAGGATCAAAGGAATAGATTAGAAGACACAGATGCATTGACAAACACACTCAGCCATCTGATCTTCGCCAAAGCAGCCAAACAAGCTCACTGGAAGAAAGATAGCCTCTTTAACAAATGGTGCTAGAAAACATGGCTTTCTACATGCCGAAAACTAAAACTTGACCCAGCTCAATCACCATGAACTAAGCTAAAGTCAAAATGGATTAAAGATCTAAACATTAAAACAGAAACACTCAATCTCCTGGAAGAGAAAGTAGGAGGAACACTTGAAGACATAGGGGTAGGTAAACAGTTCATGAACAAACATATATTTACACAGGAAACACTTGAAAGAATTAACAACAGAGATGAACTCTTCTTGAGGAGTTTCTGCACATCAAAAGAAATTGTCAACACAGTGAAGACAACCCACAAATTTTGAAAAAATCCTAACTAATAAGCAATCAGACAAAGGTCTGCTGTCTAGAATATGTAAAGAACTAAGATATAACAGGGCTTTCAAACTTAAAGACCCAATTCAGAAATGGGCATCTGAGATGAATACATACTTCTCAGAGGACGAAATTAAAGAATCGAATAAATATATGAAAAAATGCTCCACATTGCTAGTCATCTGCGAAATGCAAATAAAAACAACACTGAGATACCATCTCACTCCAGAAAGAATGGCTATCATAAGGAAATCAACCAACAACAAATGTTGGAGAGTTTGTGGGGAAAAGGGAACACTTCTTCACTGCTGGTGGGATTATAGACTGGTACAACTATTGTGGAGATCAGTGTGGAGACTCCTCAAAAGAGTAGGACTTGAAATCCCATTCAAGCTGGCTAACCCCTACTGCAAATTTTCCCAGAGGAACTGAAAACATTGTATCATAGTGATATATGTGTACCTATGTTTATAGAAGCACAATGTGTGATAGCAAAATCTTGGAAACAACCAAGATGTCCGTCACTTGAGGAATGGTTGAAAAAAATGTGGTATTTCTATATAATGGAGTATTACTCAACTATTGAGAATGATAAGCTTGAAGCATTTATATTGAAGTGGATGCCACTTGAACATATACTCAGAAGTGAAATAAACCAGACACACATGTGCAAATATTGTGTGGGGTCCCTAGTATAGGATATAAAAAATAGAAATATAAATAGAAATGTACAACAACAACTAAAAAGAATTGAGTCAGATAGGGCAAACTGAACGGCATATGCTGCAGGGTACTAATCAACTTTTCTTCTGGATGGTTACCAACCTAAGTTCACAGATCAAAACTGGAGAAATAGAAGAGCTGCAAGGCCAGCCAACATTTTGGCTCTAGCCTTTCAAAGTCAGTGAAGACTCAGGACATAGGAGAACCTGTACTGTAATATCATGAAATTCAGTTGTACCCCAAATTTTCTGCTCAAGGAGATTGTGGAGCATGGAGGAAAGAGATTGGTGATGTATAGTGTGCCTGGGGAGAGTCCCATGGTGAGAAAACATTCTCTCAGGCTCTCACAGAGAGCAAACTGGTCAATCACTGACCGTGACTCATCCAAGTGGATGACACAGACAAAGGATCTACAGAGTAAAGTACAGGATTAGAAGATCAACCCTGAGGGAACTTCACTGACCTCAACAGAAACAAAAGCTACATCTTATGGTATGTAGGGCTTGACCTATCTTGGTCTTAACCATCCAGCAGGTAAGTATAAAAATGAGGTATATATTGTGGGGCCATAATAATAAGTTGAGCTGTAAATGGTTACAGTCAACAACTTCTTCAAAGGACTCACTATTATTATGGAATGCTGGACTGTGTTGGATTGTGTTGCTGAGTTCAGGTACCTAAATTGGTTTAATGACAATGGAGTGCTCATCTTTGTGAGGTCTAGACAAAAAAAAAAGGTATACAAAGGAAGAATCATGTGTGTGTTTAAATAGTACAGTTAGGATAAATATGCCATGCTTCTGCATAATTTTATGAGAAGCAAGATTTGCACTAATAGTGGTTAGACAAGATATTATGTCGGCTTCTATGGAAAACCACTAGGAAGATAACAAGGTAGAAAGTATTAATTATTGAATCTTTTATATAATTCAGGTATAAAAATAAAATAAGTATATAGCTACACTCTCTTAATTCACTAATTAGAGACCTTTGCTATAATAATGTATGTAAGTATAATATCATGTACGCACCTTGTATGATACCAAAACATTACAAAAACAGTTTGCAATGTATTGATTTATCAAATCTGTCCTGTTAATTTGTCTTGAAACTGTCTTACTGCTATTTGTTCTTCAATTAAAAAAATAAATAAATTTTTAAAAAAGACTTGGGCTGGAAATCTCATTTGAACCAGCTATTCAAATACTTGGAATTTTCCTGGAGGATCTGAAAATGTCATATCATAGTGATATATATGTACCTATGTTTATAGCAGCACAATTTGTGATATCCAAAAATACAACATCTTTTTCATCCATGCCTGAGGTGATGGGTATCTTGAAAACAACCCAGATGTTCATCAGAAGATGCCCATCATCTCAGGCATGGATGTAAAAGATGTATTTTTATACAATGGAGTATTACTCAGCTATAAAGAATTATAAACTCGAAACCTTCATATATATGTGCATGCAACTTGAAGATATACTCATAAGTGAAATAAACCAGACCCACATGTGTAAATATCATACAGTCTCCGTAGTAGAAAAACTCAAAAGAAGAATTACAAATGGAAATGTGTAATACAATTAAAAGGAAAGCAAAAACTTGATGACTAGACAATGAGAAGAGAGCAAGGAGAAGAGCTAGGAAATACGATGGGGACAAAGCCATACAGTTATATGTACAGGCTGTGTAAGGTAATGATCTTGAGAATCTTCTGAAGATTTCAGAATCTAGCAGTTAATTGGAAGGATTCTCACCCTAATTAACTATATGTGCTGATATCTGTGAACTAAGCACCTACGCTGAAGATGGAAATTTGTAATAGTAGGTTCATGCTTGGAATGCCTGTAATTCCGATCTTCTTAGTACGTGATGGTTATCATGACATGCCAGTTGCTGCCATGCTCTCTTTTGGGAAGATTTGTTTATAAAGTAGAGGGGTGGTGAATGAAGGCTGGAGACAGGAAAAGGAGTGTTGTAGGACTGTCATGTTGTAATGCTGTATATGGTTAGATTTCTAAACTTATGTGTAAAGGTATATAATTGTTTATTCCTACTTTAAAAATATATTTAAATTAAAAAAAATTTAAACTATATTTTGTAGTTACTTAAAGTTTCAGATTTCAATGGTTGATGAAAAATACCTGTTCCTTGTTAAGCCTAGAATGTTTGATATTCAGACAGATGGTGAGGTTAAGTTCAATAGCCTAGGTTTTATGGTAATAACAATAAGATTCTTTTTTGGAGTGTTAACAACCTAATTTTTGCAGACCAAAAATTGGAGAAAAAGGAGGGCAACAAGACAGTCAACATTTTGGCACTAGCTTTTCAAGGTCTATTAAGACTCAGGAATATGAGAACTTGTACTGTAACACCATGCAACACAGCTGTGCCCTGGATTTTCTGATCAAGGAGATTATGGGGCCAAAGAGGAAAGTGATAGATAATGTGGAGTGTGCCTAAGGAGAGTCACATAGAGAGAAAACATTCTCTCAAGCTTTCACAGAGAACAAAATGTTCAAGCAATGGCTGTGACTCATTCACATGGATGACACTGACAAAGGTTCTCTAAATTATGGAGCAGGGTCTCAGGATAAACCCTGAGCTTTGTCTGACCTTAATCAGATACAAAAGCTACAATTCTTGTTACATAGGTCTTGCTTTATCTTGGTCTTAACCATCCAGCAGAAAAGTATAAAAATGAAGTATAAGAAGTAAAGCCATATTATTATGCTGAGCTGTAAAGGACTCAAGTCAATAACTTCTGACATTGCCAGACATACAGAAAACCCAATACTATTATGGACTACTGGACTATCTTGGAATATTTTGCTGAGTTCACACACATATAATATTTAAATGACAAAACTTAACAAAAGAGGGGATACAAATGAATGACCATTTTGTATCTATATATTCAAAATAATTAAGATAGATACACAGCTACATTCTTTTAATTCAATCAGTAGAGGGGTCTGTTCTAATAGTGTTTGTAAATAGAATATCATGTCTGCATCTTGTACAACAAATAACCACTAAGAAAACAATATGCAAAGTATTAGTTATTGAAACTGTCCTACTAATTTGATTTGAAACTGTTTCATTGCTATTTTTTTCAATAAAATTATGGAAAAAAATAATCAAAAAAGACAGAGCATCAAAACACACAATTTCAAAAAATGAAAATTATTTTTCTTCTATCCAAAAGTTACAGGAAGAACAGATGGCACTTTATAAAAATGAAAATCTGGGATCAAAGAGAGAGAAAGAGCCAAAAACAAGTCTCAGCGTTGCTGTTGCTTTTTCCTGACCAAACAGCCAACTCTACAGGATCATTGTTGTTTCTGTTAAATACACAAATGTTCTTAGTTTAAAGACTTGAGTTGTGGGGGAAAAACCCTTACTTTTCCATTCAGCTGAAAAGGAGATACTTGATTTTGCCCAAAATTCTTTCAACCCTGGGCTTCCCATCCTCCCTGCCTGTCAGCTGTTTTGTGTATGAGGCAGAACAGATAGCTTTGACCTTGAAGCTGCCTGGTGGGGTTTTCTGCAGATGGTTCTCAATAATAAGGTGTTTGCTCATTTTTTGTAGGCTCTTTCATTTCAAAATAAAGGTGAAGCCAAATTGACCCATGGGGAGAAAATATATTAAGCAGAAAATGGTATCTCTTTAGATTTCTTATCCTGATGCACTGACTTCATTTCCCCGTGAAATTGTCCCACCAGGATGCTGGCAATAATAGAACAGGGCAGGCCAAGGGGAGGCTAAGCAGAGATATGCTGAGAGCCAGAAAAGTGAGCGGAGGCCGACAGGACAGAGTGAGAGTCCAGGAGGTCAGTGAAAGGGCAAGCCTGAGCTGCTCCAGAAGGCAGGACAGGCGCCTCCAAGTCGGGCGCAGGCCATTTCTCCACCAGCCTCGTCCAGGTGGTAACAGCCCAGAGAATCTTTTGGGAATGGCTCCTGCCTCTGCCTGGCAGAAGAGAGGTGCAGTGTGTGTGTATCAGGGCTCCAGGACTTTTAGAGATCATTTCCAGTGTCCTTTCAAAGTGTTTGAAAGCATATCTGTGTGTTTGTTCAGCACAAAGCCATTAGACCTAAACCTCACCTGGTACCTGGTCTCCTAATATAGTCAATAAGCCTTTGAGCTCAGAAAAGTCTGAAATATCCATCTGCCCAGGGGCAGTTTGGGTGGGTCCACAGAGTACTGATTTCTCTCAGTGATTCTGAGCCTGGCAAAGAGGTAGAGTGGTTATCAGAAGGGTGAATTAAACCCGTGAAAGCCAATATTACCCTTCCTGGGGACACTTCATAACGGGAGTGATAACAGCAGATTCTGATGGGATCCCCTATACTAAATGCTATCTGTGGACTATCTCATTAATCTTTGACTGAGTGAAGTATTATTATGATCCTTGTTTTATGGCTTGGAAACTAAGGCTCCTTGGGTAAATATTTAACTTACCCTAGGTCAGGTCAAATGCCAGAGCTGGAGAAGAAATTATAAAGCTCCTTACCATTGTGCTACTCTTCCTTTGAAGAAGCTTCACTTATATTTGTTGGGTGTGTGTGCTGCAGGATGCCTTGTTGGATTTAGTCTTCAAAATGGATTCTACTACTATGAAAGTTTGAAAATACATATATTGTTTAATTGTCTAGCTTTTATAAGAGAAGAATCAAAGCCTAGAGAGAGAAGATAATTTGTCACAAAGTCACAAACAAGAGCTGGTGTCTCCCAGGAAAAGCCTGCTCTGAGCTTTGAATTGCCTGGAGACAGGAAAGCAACTTGGCCAGCACTGTGTAACTCTTACCATGAGGGGAGCCCCTGCCCAGCTCCCAAGGCAGAACATGATCTGCTGAGGAGGAGGTGACCCTAGTTGAGGACTAGATCCAACACAAGGGGCATTTAGCCAAGGGAGGAAGCAGAGGTCGCAGTTTGGTGTGGATAAATGTATCTTGTTACAAGGCACCGTGACTCTGTCAGCTGGCCTAGAGTCCATTCCTGAGCCTGATTTCTTTTAGTCCTGTTCTCCTGTTCCCCAGGTGACTTGTGGCTTTTCTGAACTATTTTCTTCTTCATGTGGCTATGATTCAGAAGCTGATGACATTTCTCTCTTCTCCGGGATGGGCTCATCAATCACTTGGAAGTGTTTTGCAACCGAAGGGCAAATGTATTTCTCAGGGGAGAAGTCTCCACCCATGTACCCCAGGTCAAGGCCAGGTCAGAAAAGGGCTTGGAGAGGAGCCAGCCCTTGTCTTCCAAAACCATCCATCTGGGAAATGAATGTTTTCTATTTTGGCCCCATGAGTGTCAGATCCTGCAAGATGCCTGTGAGCACTTCTCCAAGACTGCACATGTGCCAGACCCCTGTGCCTCCAGGAAGGGATGTTTCATTGCTGGGTACCCCTAGGTGAGCCTCCAGGTTGATTTCTTTAATCATAGCTCCAAGACTCGGTGTTTTCTTCACAAATTACTGTCAAAATTATTCTTCTGTGTTAAAAGTTTCGTTTTGTTTTCATTCGGTTGAAGTGGATTCACATAACACACTTTGGAGAGGCCTTTAGCTACAGGATGCTTCTTGAATGATGTGACCCTTGGCATTGCTCTCTTTTCAAGAGGGTCTGGTTGGATGGGAGAAGCTTGGCTACTTTCAATGACTCTTGTGCTGTTAGGTTTCCACCAGGTAGCCTTTAAATTTTCCTTCTGCCTGCATGGTAGATAGTTGACAATTTATGCCTGCATTTTTCACAATAGCTTTATCTTTGATGTGTCTTAGAAGAAAATCCTGAACTAAGCAAATATGACCAGAACAGTCTAACATATGCATTATGAGCAATCCTGCAGCACCACAGTCGGTTCCTAAGGTCCAGGCAGGGAAATTAGTGGATTAGTGGTAGATAAGAACATCAAACCTCCAAACTACTTGGGTTTGAGTCTTGGCCCCACCACTCTCCAGTGTGTCTCTGGACAAATTTTGTAGCTTCACTGGACATAAGAACTAATGGAGTTACTAGCACTAAATGAGTTAATAAGTGGTGTGCATGTGGTATGTAGTGTTCTCAAGTATTAGATGTTATTTACTCCTTGTTAGGAAACAACTGTGGGTCACATAGCCTAGTGTGGGGATCTGACCAGTGAGATTTTGATTCACTTCAACTGTGACTTTTTCTGGGATGCTAGAAGTGGAATGAACCACTCTTACTTGCCCTGAGACATGGGGCTTAGGTCCCAAAAAGCAAGGAGTCTGGAAGGAAAATGATTTCCTCAGAGTAAAGGATCCTTAAAGAGGCCAGCTGCACCCAGCTCTGCCCCATGGAGTGATCCTGCCTCCTCAGTCCTTCCCTCCCACTCTTCTGCTCCCATGGCAGAACACCTGGCTCTCTTTTTCAGCCTTTTCAGAAGAGAATGAATGACTTTCAGATAACATCAACAGATGGAAAAGATAATCACATCTGGCAGAGTGTGAAGTGGGCCTCTGGTCTGTGACTGTCCTTCTGTCCCCTGCAAGCCACTCACTCAAGCCTGCACAGTCCTTAGGCTAAAAAGAAATAATGAAGTCTTGGCAATGTGCTAGGGTGCAGCAAACTGTTTTCCTAAACTGCAGGGAGCATCCCCAATCCCACTGGAGCCTTGGACCATCCTGAAGGTGGATACAACTGTTTAATGAAAGAACATTTTCATAATCAGTGTTCAGTAAAAACATACATTTTCATTTATAGAAACAGTGAGGCCACCTACTATTTAAAGACCCTTTCCTCCTCTTCTTCCTCACCCAGGGCTGAATGTTCCTACTCACTCCCTCAGCTGGCTCTGTCTGTCAGAGCTCAGTCTTCTCCCTGGGGAGCAGGACTCTCTCCTAGCCTCCATGCCATGTGCCCGTCTTATGATCCTCTGCTGGAGTCTAGAATGATGATCTTGCCCCACAAAAATAGCATTAGTGGTAATGGCCAGCTGAAGAGGAACGAGGTGTACCAAGCTGCTGAGGGTAAGTGGGTGATGCATCGCCTCAGTCAGTCTCAGCTCCTGATTCACCCCGCACCAGTTCCCACACAGCTCTGGCTGAGTCAGGCACTGGGGGGGGGGGAGGGAGCAGAGAGAAGACATGTCTGAAGTGCCTGGAGTATAAGGGGGTCTTGGAAGAAGAGGCCAAACTCAGGTGCTGCCCACCTATGGCTATCCAGATATTCTGAGGAGGGGGGATTTTCATTAATGGATTATTCTGGTTCATTGTGAATGAAGCCCACAACATTTTTGTCTTAACTCTGCATTTAGAAAAGCTTTGCACAAATGTTAGTTTACTGTCTTAACTCTGGTCCTGTTGAGATACACGGGGTATTACAGCATTTCAAAGGGCAGCAGTCTAAACATGAACTCACATTTCTGTCTATCCAAAAAGCAAAATTCTTGACATAATCTGTTCTCTTTTTTCCTCAGGGTTGATGATTGAACCCAGGCCCCTTTCTTTGAGCTACAACCCTAGCTGTTTTTACTACACCCAGTTGGTTGATATTTCATAATCATGGATTGTTGAGAATTTTGTTTAAGCTTAACTGCAGCATACACTCTTATTTGTTCTTCAAATGACAACTCAGTATCTCCTCCCTGTTTCATGAAGCCTTCCTTATTATCCCTTCCAATAGGTGTGCCCAGTTATTCCCTTCTCTGATTCACATGCTGTGTTTAAGCAATTTGTTAACATGGAATACTGTGGGCAGAGGATGGAGGAAGGGCTTAGTCTATGCATCTGCTTATTAAGAAACTGAGCCCCAAGTCTTTGCCTTTTGACAAAAATATTTGCAAACTCTCAAAAGCAAGAAAAACAAATCATCTTTCTTCTTGTGTCCCAGCTGATGCCTGGGAAGGAAGAATGAGGGAGGGAGAAAA
The DNA here is from genome assembly GCA_004027165.1 of Ctenomys sociabilis. Lineage (NCBI taxonomy): Eukaryota > Metazoa > Chordata > Mammalia > Rodentia > Ctenomyidae > Ctenomys > Ctenomys sociabilis. The sequence goes on from PVKA01018817.1 coordinate 41,122, forward strand.
GAGTGGGTAAATTCTACAAACAACAGAAAAGGAGATATTATTTACTGGCATGGTTAATTAATCTTAGTTCTGAGAAAATCCACCCAAATCCATGTCAGTTTCCCTCTCATGTGTGAAACAAGTGCTTCTTCTGATACTTATGGGTTTTGCAAAAACTGAAACATGTTTCTCTTTGCCAAAGCAATAAATTCCTTAAACATACTACAGTGGACAAGGGTAGAGTGGAAATTTAGGGAACACAATCAGTTAAATGTTATTAAAAGCCAAAAAGACAGCACTGGATTTAAAGAAGTTGGACCTAGGGATAGGTTTTAACCCAAACAAAATACAGTCTATTTTATTCAATATTTGCAGTCTCTGTTTGGTGGTCCATAATAAAAAAATCACAGGGACAGCTCTTACTTGTCCATGACTTGTGAAGAATAGAAAATCAGGGGCAGAATATGTTATAGTTTGTGTATATGTGTCCTCCAAAGCGTCATGCAGTCATGGGACAGCTTCTGGAGTTTGTGATTGGTGTGTGTGTGTGTGTGTGTGTGTGTGCTGCACTTGTGCTGGGCAGGTAATTTGCATTACAGTGTAAGGAGGGTTGAGAGATGCTAGATATCAGGTTGAGCTGCTTCCCCTTCTTTCGCTCTCTGCTCTTTGCTGCCACCATGAGCAGTTGCTCTCTGCCACGTGCCACTCTGCCTTGGAGCAGCTATAAGTATGGACTGAAACCTCCAGTAACTGTGAGCTAAATAAACCTTTACTTCTTTCATTTTGAGTGTTAGATATTTGTCCAAATAATTAAAGGAGAGTAACAAAGACAGAATAAAAAGGGCAAAAGACACTGGCCTTGCATCCAGGTGCCTTGCTTGCACCATGTCCTTGGATGGAGAGACAGCTGTCTGGCCATTGGCTCTTAGAGTGTTCACAGTGGAGGACCTAGGAAGAATCAGGCAAGGGTTTTACTGGGAAAATTAGCTTTACCTGACCTGGGCTCAGAGGAAACCTCCTGTTCTTCCTCTTCCTGGGCTGTCTTCTCTCCCAGAACTTCATGTCCACCTAGCCATGATGTCACCAAGAACCTGGTGATCCTTTTAACTATTTAGGCTATTCAGGAAGACATACATATTTCTTCAAAACAAATAACTCTTTTAATCCATGGGGTTCACAGACATAGGCTTGCATGGTGTTGGCCTGGCTCATCTTATCACTTAGGGTTCTTGAAGTGATGGTTATGCCTACCACAGACCAGCTATGCACCATGTCTGCCAGCTGTGTGAGGAGAGTTGCAGAACATTTTTTCAGCAAGCCCTGCCTCCTCTGGACTTCTAGAATTCCTATTCTTATTTCTTTTGTATTCTCAGTATCTTGCACAGAACCTGAAAAAGGTAGGTTCTCAACAGATGATTCCAAAATACCTGAATTTCTCTGAAAATAAGAGTTAATTAGAGATTTAAAAAAGTCCAGTCCCCACCAGCATATTCTTGCCTTACAGAGTAGCCACCCAGCAAGATAATAGTGAAGTATCTGCATGATGTTGGTCATCACTATAGTACAACCAGCTATTAATTATAGCTGAAGTTTATTTTCTAGTTAGATCTTATCATAAGGAGAATAAGAAAATGATTCTATCTTCAGGATCCAATTATGACTGCATAAGGTCTGGCCCAATGTCTCTTTGCTTCTTCACAGAGATGGGCTCATTAATTTTCCTCACAGTTCCCAAGAACTCACCTGGCACTCAGCAGAAAGGTCACATCTTCTCAGGTATCAAGTTAGAACTCAGAGTGCTATGCCCCAAGGCCCTCTCAGACCTAATTTAATTTGGCTCTTGTTCTCTGTTGCTCACCTTCCTCTACTCTTCCCTCTCTCCTTTCTGACCAAGGTGACTAATTACCTTTTTGCTCAAGTCTGAAAGGCCTTCAGGACCCAGAACCTTCAGTGCTAAAGCCATAAAAGTCATAGATAAATCTAGTTGTGTTGGTCATACTGTCCACCTTCCTCCTTTTCAGAAACATTTAATGAACAAT
>PVKA01018818.1:0-43117 GCA_004027165.1 Ctenomys sociabilis
GGATAGGATAGGATAGGATAGGATAGGATAGGATAGGATAGGGTAGGATAGGGTAGGATAGGGTGAAAGAGGTACAGCTTAGTGGCAAAGCATTTGCCTAGCAAGTTCAAGGTCTGGATTCAACCCAGAGTCAGAGCAATGTATTCTTCTTGTTATTTTGTTATTGTGACAGATTCTTGCTAGGAAGCCCAGTGTGGCCTGGAAGTCATAATCTTTCTGCCCTAGCCTGCTAAGTGCTCCCTGTACCACTGTATTTAACTTAAACTTTTTTAAAACCTGGTCTTGTCTTTGGAATAGAATGAGCCTTTATTCAGGCAGTAGAAAAGTAGAAATAAATGAAGCCTGCTTGCTTTATTTATTTATTTATTTATTTATTTGGCAGAACTGGGGGTTGAACTCTGGCTTTTGGTGCTTGCCAGGCAAGCACTTATTCTACTGAGCCATCTCCCCAGTCTTTGAAGCCTGCTTATTAAAACACACCGGAGTGTTTAGTATCTCAAATTATATAGTTCCTTCAAATGTTTTCCTTTCATTTCTTTCCCCAAAAGAGATATGTATATAAACAGTGGGAAATATCTGCATTCAACAATAATAGTAAGAAAAAGCCTTCAGTGTGATTTAATGTTGGCAATCAATACTGCATGTCCCTGATTGAATTGAAAGGTGGAGATGAAGGCTTTTATTGCTCCAGGTGGACTGAAAATGTTGGTGCCCGCAATCCGGCCGTCAGTCGCAGAATCTCCAGTCACTATGTGTTTTCATTGCTTCTAATATTTTGCAGCTCTAGGCTATGGCCTGTCCTGTCTAATGACAGGGCCAATCTTGACCGGGAGCCCTCTGAACCTTCCCCAGGGCCCTTCTGGGCTTGCCCACCCCTTAACATCAGCTTTCAGAGTATAGGAAGTAGAAATCATTATGAAAGAGTGGAGGGCTGAGAATGCGCTGCGTGCCCATCTGGCTGGACTCCTAATGTTTCACATTTATATTTGATTTTTAAGCTATCTTGAACTCCATCTGCAACTCTGCTCCCTTTTTATGTTTTCTTGGCTTTGCAACCTTTACTATAAAGCTTATTTCAAGGGAAAAACCTCTCAGAATTCAAATCACTTACTCTTGCTTCATGCTAGTCTGTTTGGGATCCCAGCTTGCAAGACGTCCTTTGAATGATTACTTTAAGTGAAATCAAAGTGATTTGAGGCTTGAAAACTTTTGACAACTGAATGTGTGCTTTGTGCTATTATTAGGGATTCCTCTTTCAACTTGGTTGGATAAAGAGAAAAATGGAATAATGAGAGATGAAGAAGGCCGAGGCCTTTGTTGTACACTGTCTGCAGAATTCTAAATTAGCACAAGGAAGGCACTCAGTGGATGTGGAAATTTGTAAGACCTCAGAAACTACCTGGAGCCAGTTTTGTGACTTAAGAATGCTTCCCAAAAGTGATGATGGCTATTCCTTGGTTTGGGAGTCAGATGCCTTGGGCTGCGGCAAGTGAGCCTGGTTTCTGGCCCTTAGAGGGTGTGTGAACTGCTTTTAGGGAAATTTTCGAAGTGATGGTATCATCTTGGAAATTTCCAAGGCTTATTGTAGGCCAGGAAGAAAGCTCTGTCATTCCCACTGGCTGTCCTGCTAGGCCTGCACCCCCCTCCCTCCACCCGCAGACCTTTGGACGGTCTAAGGGAAGCTACTGCTCTTGGGTAAGGAAGGAGATTTCAGCATAAGACTATAGCATGCTGCTGCTCTTGTTTTCTTTCTTGTAGGGTGAACTGAAGTATTATAATGACATAATAGCAAAATAAACCAGGTATTTGTCACCTGTAATGAAACACTACACACTTGATGGATGAGTCAGGACACACATATTCTTGCATCTTAGTCTCCCAGTAGTTTGAATAATTTCACAATCCTTGTTCCAAGAGGGAAAAAAGGGATTGAGAATGTTATAGTTCTCACAGTTAATAATTAGTGAAGAGGAGATTTAAATGCAGTTCTATCTGGCTTCCCAAACTGGTTACACTTTGAGAAACTTATGGCTGTCTTAGTGTATCACATGCAGAATATTTTGGCATTACTTGCTTTGAATTAGACCAGTGTAAATGCACATTTAACCTTTTCATTTCCTGGGAAGCAGAGCAACATGACAGAGTGTACACTTTAAGTGGAATTATTGCATTATTATTAGATCACTTTGTATGCTGCTAAATAGATATCATATGACTGGAAAAGAAGAAAACCCAGTAGCTATTGTCTCACACATGGAGAAGAATGGAGACTGGAGAATGGTCAGCTTCAGTGGTGTTGCCATAGTGGCCTGTAAGCCATGGCAGGCATGCAAGGCCCTCTCTGTCAGGACACAAGCCACGTTGCCCCAGTATTTCCCCAACAGCCGAGCATCAGGTTAACAGTGCACATGGGCAGTTTCAGCTCTCTGTGATTAATAAGTGGGGTTTGGGTTGCAGTTCGGACACTAGGTCTACACTAATAGGGAGCATTAGCCTTGCTGCATGTCCCCTGCCAACCCAGATGTCAACCTAAGGTAAGTTTGGAGAAACTATGTACTTGGTGAGGTTGCTCTCTGCTCACTTTGGAGGTGGGCACCGTGGTTGGCAGGTGTGGGTGCACTTTCTACAGCTCAGCTTCTGCAGAAACTGATTTCCACAGCAGTCTTCAAGCCCACTTTCAGACAGGCTATCTCGGCACCGAGAACAATTTTCTTCACGAGTGTTTGCCAAGATACAGATTAACACTAGGAATGATTTCACATATCATTGCACAACATTGTGACAAATGTTTTTAAACAAAAATCCCACCCCAAAGATATAGTTGCCAAGCTTCAACACAATCCAGATGGATTTTCTGACCTCTTTCTGCACCAGCATCTCCTTTATGTTCTTGGAAAATCACTGGAGATATTTTTATATCCATTCACACTGCAATCTCAGGACTCGGACAGTTTCTGTATTGTGCCTTAAAGAGCTATGTGTGCCATTATTGAACTTGAACAGCTTGGGGACAAGCCATGCTCGTCACGTTTCCATTTCATTGTGCAGAGTCCTCACCACACAGCTGGCCTCGGCTCTGTCTACAGAAGATGTCAGGCAGCCGTTTCTGGGAGGCATCAGGAGAGGCAGATCCCCCACCCCATTCCCCTGGCCCCCTCCAGCCTTGGCAGATGCCACTGTAACCTTATCGCCTACTCAGGTGTGGATAATAGTAAAAGGTTGCTGCTCATCCCAATCATCTTTAGGGGGCAGCTCACTCTTAGAAGTTCTAGGGATGCACCATTCCACTGTGAAAGGTTTCCTATATCCCTCACCCCCTTTCATTTTCACCGTTGCCATGGCAACGCCGTGCTCTAATGGCACCTCCAGGATTATTACTATCATCACAGTTATTTCTTCTGACTATTATTGTTGCTTATTGTCATCAACTTAATTTTGACTGTCGGTTAGTCATACCCTAAACACCTGGCCTCCGGGGAATGTCTTCTCAAAACAGTAGAAAAGTTAACAAAAATTTAAGAGTGTAATTCCCAAGAGATTACTAGTGGTGCAATTATCCTACATCAGGATATTTATTTTTCCCCCATGTTAAAAAAAATACCCTTCCCATTAAGTCATTGTAATCTTTCCAGAGTGTATGTGTGTTGGTGGAGAGATGAGGAAATTATGTACCCAAGCTTTTCTAATATTACTAATGAAATTTTAGGTTAAAAGTTGATTTATAGTAGAATGTTGTCTACTAATTGTATCCCAGCTACTACTTGGCCCTTAAGCCTCCTTAAAGATGAGGTAAGGGGAAAACGTGTTCCACAGGGAAACGTGGAGTCACACGTTTCCTTTGAGGAGGCCAATTACCTTTCTGATCTGCTTAACCTTGCATTGAAGCACAGCCTCCCATGTCACAAAAGACTGGTGCCTTCAGCTTACTCTTGGCAAGTGCTCATAGCAGGGCTTTTTCCTGGTGCTCTACTCTCTCTTAGCTTCTGTGTTGAATCTGTCACTCCTGTTGGGTTCAGTGAAGCCTTAAATTCAAAAGTTTGCCTCTTTAATAGTGTGGAGAAGAAACTCATACATGAAGCTAATGTAGCCTTTCACTTCCCCTCCCTCCTTCCCTCCTATCACTCCCTCCCTCTCTTTCCTTCCTTCTCTCCTCCCTCCACCGTCTCCTCCTTTCTTTCCTTTCTTCCTCATCTCTCCATTACTCTTGAAGAGGTTTGGAAGACTTGTTGGGTAGTGGGAGGGCCCCATCATAGGAAATTACCTTCCACCAACTATCTCCTATCTTTGTTTTCTCCCTCCTTTCTTTCTGTTTCTTCTCTTGGCATATTTAAAGATCTCTTCTTTTTATTTATGGCAGAAGCCTTGAGAGGAATTCAACCTTCTCCATGCACTTTCAGTCTGCATTTAAGTATATTTGCAGCACCTGGAAACCAAGTGAGTAAATTCTCTTTCAAAGGGGATAGAGACAAACCTAAAGCTAATTTACTTTTCTGGTGTCAGCAGATTTGGCTCGCATTCATTGCCCAAAGATTTGCCTTCTGGTCCTCCAGGCTGGGAATGCAGTCCAACCTGGGACAGGCACACACAAGTCAGGGGCCACTTGGAAGAGGTGGGCTAGAGTTGGGACAGTGACATGTTCAGATACACTCATTCCAAAGGGAGCACAAACTACTTAACCCCACTAAGGAGCTGTCAGTCCACATGGCAGTCCAGGTTTCCTTAAACCTACTTAGGTTTAAGAACTTAGAAATCTGAATTTTTAATAGATTTTCCCCAGGTGTAAAGCTTGGGGTCTGCTGTTTTCCAAATTAAACTCTGCAAGGTGATATTTTGTTGGTCAACAAACCATGTGGAAGATAGATCAACCAGGCTTCTCTCTTGTGGGCTCTTCTGACCTGGGCATTTACAAGGAGGTTCTTGTGCATCTTCTGACCTCCCCTCCATGTCGGTTTCTTCACTCTACCCCAGTCAGATTGGGTGTTCTGTACTAGAGAAGCTTCCAAAGGTCATGGGCTTGAGGACCAGTCATCTCAGTGAGTCCTGCTCAGCAGCTTTAGGGTTTGAGGGTTAACTAGAAAGCAAACATCATCCCCTGGCTTCCTGGTGATTTAATTTAATGATGATGTAAGAAACAGAGAACTTCTTGATCACCTGAGGAGCCACTGAAGGTTTTATGAGAGTGTAGCAATCAGTAGCAGAGGCTTTGGAAATCATTATTTGGGTTAGATTATAGCTGTTTCATTTTGGCTGTGACCGTGGGCAATATATCTCTCCATGTGTTTCTTTTCTAACCTGAAAGGGAAGGATGATAATCCATTTTGCAATACTGTTATTGAGGGTTCAATTGTTGATACATAGAAAGAATTTAAGAGAGTTCCTGGCATATAAGCTGCACTTATTGCATGTTAGCTATATGGACCCACAGGATAATTTTTCTGAATTTTACTATTAGAAAGATGATATGTTTCCTTTACAATATAATATATGTAATAGAAAATAGCACAGAAATTTTAGAGTTAAATTTATGGGTTTTTGGCATTGCAGGAGGTCCAATCCAAGGCTCCATGCACACAAGGCATTCACTGAGCCATATTCCTATCCCTGAACTTAGGGTTAAGGGCAGCAGGTTGCTCATCTCTGACTGTTATTTGCAAGCATTGTTTTTCTATACCTTTTCTTATTTCTTATTTTTGTGTACTCAAATACCTCTTTAAAAATTTGAAGCCTCAAATCCTTTTAAGAAACAGGTGAGGAACATATGATAAACTCATGAAGTTTATGCTAAAAGATGGGATACAAAATACACTTGAGGTGATTTTACTTCTGTAAATTTTATGTTAACCCAAATTTGCCTTATAATCCTCTATAGAGTGCTTCACTCTTTCTTGAATAAACAAAAGAAAATTCAGTATTATTGTGGGACAATTCAATGAAAAAATTCTAACATAATATGCTTCAAATGCTTATTAACTAGAAACTGCAAAATTATTGCTAAGAGAGTTTGAGACATCCAAATTATGTTTTATTATTCATATATAGAATCATTAATTTTTATTTAGTTATTTATTTTTGGATCATTGAATTTTAGAAGAGGAGTAAAATTTACTTTGCATGTTGCACTTGGCTTGAAAAGTACAAAAGGCCATACCCAATTTAATTTCATGTTAATTTAGTTAAAATTTCTCCTTAGAAATGAAGGGAAACTATTGTATTTTCAGATAATTATGTTAAGACATCTTGACTGGGTGCTTGATTTAACTTCCTATTTAGTATAACAGCTGAACCATAAGAAAGAAAGGCTATAGATTTCCTATTAACACTTAACAAAAAAGAAATTTTAAAGACTTTTGTTGGTCATTTTTTTGAAGACTTAGGATTTCTGTTCTTTTTTGATTTAATTTTTTTAAATGCAAAAAAGCTAAAACTCATATTTCTATTGAGTAAAGGAGGAGAAATAATTAATCAATTGTTGTATAATAGCTCACTGCAGAAAACTGGTAATAACCAGTTCACTCTTTCAGCCAATGGTTAGTCCATCTGCCCATCTATCCATCTATCCATCCAGATTTCTAGCTGTGTTATGCATTTTGGAGCTACCCCATGACTTCCTACCCTCAACAAGTTTTACAAAGAAGATGGTAGAAACTGAAGTAAGTGAATAAGAGTTTTCAAAATGAACAGTTTCTGCCTTTGTTTTGATTAAAACATTGACAGACTAGACAAAGAAAATCAAAGACAATGTGAAGTAAGTTCTCCGTGACATAGAATTTATGAAGCAATATACTAGAACAACTTCCTTTCCTTTTGGTCCTTTTATCTGTGTGAAGGCTGAACAAGTCGACTGGGCAGGAAAAGCATCTCCTTGTGGGAAATGATGCTGTAAGCCCCTAATTTTTATCCTAAGGACTAGAGTGGGAATGCCTCACATGCCTCACCACCAGCCATTAATATGATCACTTCGATGATGTGCTGTGCATTTGGGGTGTGGGAGACTGGCATTGAACTCTTTCTGGAGGGTGTCGGAAAGGGTGATGAGCTGCTCTGATGCTACGTAGGGGTCTTGCCAGCTGTGGGCCTTGAGATGGTCAGCACAGAGGAAGTGTGTTTCTCCTGGGTGAAAGGGTGAGCTACAACCACAGTGAAGTCTGCTGTGGCAAGGGCTGATGGGAGGCCTAGAGGAGCAGCACATCCCTGCTGGCTGTCCTAAGCTTTAGGGGGTGAGAAAATTCCCAAGAATGGGAATTGCAAAGAGTTAAAAATTGGAAGCAGAGCTGGCGAGATAGCTCACTGGACTAAGCTCTTGCTTAGGCTAGCACAGGGACTGGGGTTCAATCCCCAATGCCACTTGCTGCACTGGCCCTGCCCCTGGGTTCCGTGAGCCTGCCAATAAGCCCAGGCATGGTGGTGCATGCCTGTAACCTCAGTGCTGGAGTGGCTAAAAATAGGATCACTATGAGTCTGACCTGCATAGTGAGACACTGTACCAAATGCATAAATTAAAAAAAATGAAAACAAAAACAACCTTGGAAGGAAAAAGTTCAGTGGTTTGCTAAACTTACAGAATCCAAAGATACTTACTCATCAGTTAGGAACATTTTAATGAAATCTGACAATTTTATTTCATTCTTTTATTCTCTGCTTACAGCTGAGTGGGCCTTGTCAAGAACAAAAGGAAGAGAAAGAGAGAGGGGGTCAGGGAAGGGGAGGAGAGAGTGAGGGTATGCTGGTTTTGGAAGTCATGCAGCTGCCAAGCATGGGCGATGCAAAGTAGAGAAGAAGAAGCTTTAAAGAAGCATTGAGGAGCTTTTAAAAAATACTTTGGATAGAAAAGTTTCTAATTGGTGAATCTGGTTTTGTGAATAATGTCATCAAAGGATTGTCTTTTTCACATGAAAATCATGGGTTTTTGCCGACTTTACTTACAGGTTCAAGGGAAGGTTGTCTTCACCAAATCAAAACCTAGAGGGTGAGAACTAGGCCAAGATATAGTTGTGGCTTGCTCTAACATCCACACTCACACATCTGGTGGGAGGAATGGAGTAGACACACAGGAGAGACACCTAACCTAGGCCCCCGTCGGTGCAGGAGAGGTAACACAAAGTCAGAAGAGATTAGAGGATTTCTGTCCAATGGTGGCAGACTGAATACTTTCTCCTGAGATCTCCACAGAACAACTGTTACATGCTGTCTTTTAAACAACTCATATCCCAAAGTATGAAGACAGCAGAAAAGCAGGCAATAACTATCATGGTTTTGTAACTGGAAAGCTGGAAGAGCTGCAGAGGACCAAAGAGAACTCAAGATGATGCCAAAGCTGGGATTGGTGAAACCAACTCAACTTCCACCTCAGCATCTCCAGCTCAGAAAGGGAGAATGTGTGGTTCTCTGAGAAGTGGGATGAATAGAAAGACCAAAAGAGGAGGGGTGGTTGGAAGATAGGTTTTGAGAGAAATTTCTGTATCATCTTGCCAGCTGCATACAACCAGGCTACAGGGCCTCTTAGTCATGGCAAAGGAAAGATAGCTTATTTTTTTAGAAAGACAAACTCTTCTCCCTTGAGGATGGAGGTATCATAGTGAAATAGGCACTAGGCATGATTGAAAAATATGGTGACTATTTAAATTTAATAAAAATTAATATAGAAAAAGACATCGTTAGTGATTCTCCTTGCCTTAGTTACTTTATTCTCATTGCTGAGATAGAATATCTGACACCTCAAATTAAGAAAGGCTCATTTAGCTCACATATTGTGGAGACTTCTGTCCACAATCAGCTGGCTCCGAAGCAGGGGGCATGGTGAGGGGTGACAGTTCTAGGGGGCAAAAGACAGCAAGAGTAACACGAACAAAAGGAGGGACAGCAAGCCTGTTTTCCTCCTTTATTTGCAGGCTGTGTAGCCTCGGGTGTGTGTAGCACTCATACCATCTCCCTGCCTCCTTTCTTGCAAGATCAGGATGTGTACAAGTGAGGACCCTGACTCGTTGCTGAGTTGCTTAGTTAAATTCCTGAACTTCTCAACTTGACACAATAAATCAACCATTACAACATCTGGAGCATAAACAGTCTCCCTAGGGCAAGCCCTCTGCACTCTAGCATATAAAAGTGCAGAGTTACCTAGTTAAGCTATTAAACTTCTCAAGTTGACACAATGTGTCCCCCATTACACTCCTCAAATATTTTCTCTAGTTTCTTTAAGCACAGTTATCACTCTTGCCATTTTCTGAAGCATTTCTAAGACTCTTCTTTTGTGAATATTTTTAGTTGTGCTGTGTCATTTCCTTGATGTCCTGAATTGATTAGAAGCATTTGCCATTCATGATTATTTTGACTTTGAGGAAGAACCAGAAGTCATATAGTGGCAGGCTCAGTGAATGAGGAGGCTTGGAACACACCACTGTTTGTATGCACCTGTTTTTCCATTGGGTAGAACTTAGCAGCAGCATTCGGCATATTTTTTTATTGGATATTGTAAAGACACCCATGAAAGAACACTTCCAGAACTGCTTCAGCAAGTGGAAAGTATGATAGGACATGTGTGTGTGTGAAGTGAAGGGAAGTGTTTGGAGAGGGGTTAATGAGATGTGTAACTTTTTTTTTATTTAATCATTCATTATGTGTTTTGCTCACCCCTTGTATACCATAATGCATGTTGAGGTCATTCCTGAGTGTTGTAAGGAGTGGCTTGTAAGGGGAACAATTTAATATGGGGCACATAATTTATAGGGTTATTTAATAGTAATCACCCAAAGAGTCAAGTTTAAAAGAGTACAGGTAATAGGTCCACACACTGAAGACTCCAGAATCAAGCTAAAGATCTGGATTTCACAGAAATGTCCTGCATGGGTCCAGCTGAAGACTTTGAGCTCACGACACTGGTCCCACAAGTTCAAATGAAGGCCAAGATCCCACAGCAATGTCTCATGCACAGATATTTCATGGGTTTGTGCTGGGAAGGCCCAAAGTTCAGAGGTGGAAGCTAGAAAGGGGTGAAAGATCTGTATCTTCAGGCTGCGGGAGCTGCCCTGGAGCGAGGAAGCAATGTTCAGGGTAAGAGCCAGAGCTTTCCAGGAAGGTGCTGCAGCCCTCCTCAATACCAACAAGGTCCTGAGCTCCTCTGATGATGAGGACAGCCAAGCTCATCTTAGTAAAATGAACATGACAAGCTCCTCCAAGAGAACAAAGAGCCCCAAGAGAACCCACAGCTTCCAACAGCTTCTCTTCTCTTTCTGTATTTTTTATTTTGTTGGCAACATTCCATATGCAGCACCACACTGATTCACTTCAGCTAATCAGTTCACTACACTGAGTCTTAACTCCAGCATCTGAAGGCTACATAGCCAAGCCTTCAGGGTGACAGAGGAGATTTTTATGGGACATCTGATCATCCCAGGTGCATGAATCTGAAAACAGTGCCAGCAGGGTTTCCCTGACTTGATGTCTGGGGAAACTGCCCAGACATCTTTGTGGTGAAGTTTGCAGTACAGAACTTTCAAGTTGTGTTTGGAGGATTTGGTATCTTCACAATATGCCCAGATATCTAAGAATGACATTTGAGGTAAGCATTAATGGTATATGGGGGACTAAGGAACAGTAGGAGCTCAGAAGTGAGATGAGACACAATGGAAAGCAAGGTGTAGAGCACAAGTCAAGCAAATGTCTCAGAATTGGAAGATTTGTGCTCTGGGTTACAGAATTAACAAGCAAATAGAAAAATGAAATGCAAGAAGAAGAAAATATGCCAAGATATAGTATTATGAAATTCTAATTCATTGGTGAAAAAATAGAAATACTTAAATACTTAAGAAGGAGTATAATATAAGAACAGGAGAGTCAAACAGAGACAGAGAAGGGGGGAAGAAAAAGAGGAGAAAGAGGAGTACAAGGAAGAAGATCACAGAAAGACAAACTGACATGGGACTTTTCTTTAGCTATAAGTCAGAAGTTCAAAATTCTTATGCTCAGAAAAAAAACTAGCAATAATGTGAACAATGAACAAATATAAGATGAAAAGGAAAGAGAGAGAATATAGAAGCACAGGAGATAGGAAAATGGGTCCCCAAGCTGATGGTGAAGGGGGTCATAGGGCGACAGAGGTGGTGGCTCTACTCCTTAACTTTGGAACAAGGAGACCCATGCCAAGGTTTCTTCAGATCCATGTGAATGATATGACATAACTGTCACTAGGTCTAGACATAGTAGGACAGCATGTATGCTTGTATGCATATATGTGTGTTTGCACTGGGGATTGTACTGAGGGCTTCACACATTGCAGCTAGCTCTCTAGCACTGGCCCATATCTTCAGCCCCTATGATTTTATTTTGAGAGATGATTGCATCAAGGTTGGCTTCAAATCTGTGAGCCCTTTGTCTGAGGTTGTAGGCATGTACCACCATATGTGGCTTAAGGCAAAACTTAGATAAGTTATAAAGAATTTGAGAGTCAAACTGGTAAATATATAAAAATTAAGAAAATAAAACTCAAGATCTTTTCAAATTTCAGAGGAAGCAAAGGAAAGCTAAGAATCAAGGTGAAGGGAATGCTGCAGGATGTATGTGTACATCTGAGTTTTGGAACAAGTGAGAAAAGATAACAAATCTTCCTCAGTAGTGTCAGGTTAATGGATAAGTGTTTGAGACCAAGAGCTAACAAACAGTAAGTGGCAGCACAGACCTATGATAAGAAAGCTAGAGGTGATGACAAAAATACCAAAGTGATTGCCCTTAGGGAGAAAGGGGTGGTGCCTGCAGGGTGTTATTATCAGCAGAGTGAACTAAGGTATTAAAATGAGTATTATATAAAGCATATTTTTGTGTGTGGTTCTGGGAATCAAACCCAGAGTCTTGCACATGTTACACAGATGTTTTACCACTGAGCTATGTTCCAGCCCAATCTTTGTATTACTAAACAAGGTGGATATTGAGGGGTGGACATGGTCGTCTGCTTAATAAAGCTCCAAGCAAGAGAACACAGGGGTGTTAGGACTCTGAGCAGAAGAGGAAGGTGTGTGTGAGGGAACACAGCTCAGCTGAGCAACTGAAGCAAGTTCCTGGTGAATTCGATCATCAGGGGCTTGGGAGGAGCAAGAGGACAGAATGGTGAGATGAAGGTAGAGGATGGGCTGAGCACCAGACCATGAATGGGCTTGAGTTTCATCCAAAGACCAGTGGAGACACAATGAAGTAAGAGCAAGCTTTAACATAGCTTAAGCCACAAGGAATTTTACTGTAAAATCCTTCTTTAGGATATTGCTGTTATCTTAAACAAGATGTGTAGGGCTGAGTGGCTGACTTAGCAGCACATCGAATGAGAGATCAGGTTCATTTCTTCTTTCTGTTCTGCTCTGCTGAGGGGCCAGGTATGAATTAGGACAGCAGGGAAAGCCAGACACAGCCTCCTCACACAGCAGCATCCAGAGCACCAACACATCTGCATGTCCCTGTGTCAGCTTTTGTGTCCACCTCTATGACAACAGAACTTGGTGTCCCAAAGCAATATCTGCTTTACCTGCTTGTGGTTCTGTAAATCAGAGTTTGGGCTGGCTCATCTCGGCAGGCCCGCTGCTGGTTGTCGTGGACTCACATGCTCACCAACCTTCGTTGGTTTGGGGCTTCTCTTGACCTGGTTGCCCCACATGTCTGACTTTCAGGTCTGGAGCTCTGTGGAGATCTTTGGGAAGCTGATATCTCTGAGCCATGTGGTCTCACTGCCTAGGTAATGGGACTGGGCTTCTTAACACACAGCAGATTATCAAGGAGCTGAGTTGCTTAGTTAAATTTTTGAACTTCTCAACTTGACACAGTTAATCAACCATTATGACATCTGAACCATAAACAAGCTCCTTAGGGCATGTCCTCTACACTCTAGGATATAAAAGTGCAGAGTTACCTAGGTAAGCTTCTAAACTTCTCAAGTTGACACAGTGTGTCCACCACTACACCCCCAAAATATTTTCTCTAAGCACAGTTATCACTCTTGCCATTTTCTGAAGCATTTTTAGGACCCTTCTTTTGTGAATATTTTTAGTTGTGCTGTGTCATTCCCTTCATGTCCTGAATTGATTAAAAGGGCCAAAACCACAAGAATTCTCAAGGCCTCACCTCAGACGTCCCTCAGCACCCACTCAGCCTTACCCTGTTAGTCAAAGAAAGTTGGCCAGCTCAGTGTGAGGCGTTGTGTACACATTTCCACTCCTGATGGGAGATAGCAGGGTGGTAGGGAATTCCAAAGATATACACAAATCAGAGTGGCCTAAATTATTTTAGTCACCTTTGTAATAAATCTTTTGCAAAACCCTTTAAGAATGTGAAAGGTTTTCCCCAAATGACAGACAATGAATTGTTCTCAGGTCCTTTCCTAAAACCGCTTGCTGTCAAGAGCAATAGAATGGAAGTCAGGCTTCTGGGACTGTGGGTTTCACATCTGTTGGTTCAACCAACTGTGTGTTGAGAATATTGTTAAAAATTGCCTCTTTACTGAACATATGCAGCCTTTGTATGTCCTTATTGCTGAGAACTATGGAATAACTATTTACAGAATATTTACATTACATTTGGTATGGGTGAGCCTCATGAGGATTGATTCTCTTGGACTGAGGGCTCATCCTCCTCTGAAGAAAAAACAAACACCCCCCCCAACAAATTGCTGCCTTTCCCTTTAGTCTTTGCTGCTTTCCACCACCATGAATGGCTGCCCTCTGCCTTGCTCCACTCTGCCTTGGAGCCAGCTGATACGGACTGAAACCTCTACTAACTGTGAGGTAAATAAATCTTTCCTTCCTTAATTCTGGGTGTTGGGTATTTGCCCCAGCAATGAGGAAAACGTAACCAAGACACCCTCCCAAGTTCCTGTGTTGAGATTTTAAGAGGTAAAGCGAGCTGGAGGAGATCATGGAGGGACACACATTGTCCAATCTCTTTCTGTCTGTCTATCTATCTATCTATCTATCTATCTATCTATCTATCTGTCTGTCTGTCTGTCTGTCTGTCTGTCTGTCTGTCTGTCTGTCTGTCTGTCTGTGTCTTTGTCTCTCTCTCTCTGTGTCTCTGTCTCTCTCCCTATCCCTTTCCCACTCCCCCCCCCTCCTTATTGGCCTCCAGCAGTTGAACAACCTTTCCCTGCCACCCCTCTCTACTGTACAGTTTCCATCTTGCTAGAGCCTCAGAGCAGTGGACGCAGCTTGCCATGGACTGAAACCGTGAGGAACAGTAAACCTTTCCAGGCTTTGTTACAGCTATGAACATACGACTGCACACTGGCTCTCCACATGTCCTCAGACTTGGTGGCTAGGACTCCTCTGCTGTCTTCAGGGCAAGGCCACTGGCTCTATCTCAACTCAGCACAGACCTTCATGATGAACAGCGAAGTGTATTCCAAATGACAATAGAAGATTAAACAAGCCTGTATTTCCCTCTCTTCTTTAATGTATTTTAAAACCAATTATTCTGAAGGTTGCTAATTTTTGAAACAACAAAGAATTAAGGCAATAAAGTGGCTTCTCAACATCAAATAATTCACTTGTCATAATTTATCACCACTGCTGTCTCTCAGAGTTTCAAAGAAGAATCTTTGTACCTGTATTGCTATCTCAAATGTATTTTAAAATGATCTGTATGTTTGTAAGTAGGTGACAAAATTATGTTAATGCTGCCAGAATGATAGGCAAAAATGGCATGTCTCCCAGGGAACAAAAGGGGCTCAATAATGTGAGGGAAAACATGTAAGAATGGATATAATGGTAAGAATTAAAATGACATCCAACAATTACTTTCAATTTGAACTGAGGTGAAGAAAATCAGAATTACAATACTCTTGTGATTAAACTTTGATGAGATGAAAATGTCATCATTGTTTGATGAGAATTTTTTATTAGAGTTCAAAGAATATGAATGATTTAACCACAATGTACCAACACCACAGGGCTGAATACGCTCGATGGGTATTCCTCAATTCTTCCTTGCTCCAAGTCACTGGAGAAATCTCAGCAGCATTTGTCTCCTTCTTCGGTCCAACTGTTTCCATAACATCAGCATTTGGAACAATGAGATAAAAGTCAAGTGCTTTGTGATAAGTTTTGACATTGAAATCTTGGAGCAGCTTAATACGGGGAAGTATTTCCAGGAGCCATGAGCTGAGATTTGAGGCTCACTGTTTTTTTTTTAAAGGAGAAATTTTAGAGGCCTGTTTTCTTGAGAGAAATGGGGGCATCTTGCTTTTATTTTGAATTCCTTGTTGAAAAATCAAGATTCAGTAGAGTCTTTCATTCCACCGGAAGGATCTACTTCCCTTTAGCCTGACATTTTGACAGTTCAGTGCAGATAAGGGCTTAGGTTTGTCAAAGAGGATGCACAGGCCAATTGTCCCCAGGGCCCTGTAATTACAGTGCAGGAGGACTAGAGCTTGCAAAGTCAGCCCAGGGATTTTTCTAAACTGTGCAGGGACAGCTGCTGTTTCAGATTCCTGCGGGGAGAGGCAGGTGGGAGAGCCAGGGGGCCCTCTCTGGTGTCCTCCTTCCTCCTCTTTCATTTTCTTTTACTTTCTCCTCTGAAAGCCCCAAAGTTTTAGTAAATAGATTTCTTCTGTCCTTGGTAAAGTGTTTTAAAAGATTTACTTCTGTGTTTTTTGTCTTCTGCTAGGCTGGAGTCAGAATATTTGAGGACATAAGCTACAATTTTGTATTTTGGATACAAGGCAGAAGCAGGTATATTAAATCTCATTTTCTAGGGACAAATCTTTCCCCTTCTGTTGAAAGAAAAAAAATTAGCATTGGGCATTATACCCAATTATTTTCCAAGGCTGTTGCCAGTGTGACAATAATATGCTTTAGTCCATTCTAATGAACCTTTGTATTTTTAAAAAGCAGTCTTGTAACTATAGGCTTCTTAGGGTAGGTGACATATGGTAGCTTGGATCATTGCTGAGTCCTATTTCCAGCTCCCTTGTTAATATTTTATTGAATATATATCTGATGAAGATATTTAATTAAAATTTTCTGTTGACATCCTTGAACAAAATAGGCACTCTTTTTTTTTTTTTTTTTTTTGTCTTTTTTTTGAGACAGGGTCTCACTGTGCAGTTCAGGCTGGCCTTAAGCTCACTTTGTAGCTCAGGCTGGTCTCGAACTCACAACAATCCTCCTGCCTCAGCCTCCCGAGTGGGTGACTGATAAGTAAATATGGATTAAAATATATACTGACAATTAAAATTTGGATGAGGGATGAACCCTCAATGACTAACAAAAAGAAATTGTTAGACTAGATAGATAAAGAGTTAATTTTGATTAAAACAGTGGGAGGTATGCGTTTCCTCCCTCTAGCTCACAGAAGAAAATTTTCTTGGCCAAAGTCTCTTTTAGAAATACTTTATAGGCTTAGTTGATTTATCTTGGTGGCATTTGCCCTTGAATGCTTAAATCCTCCTTCAGAGGTGGTCAAAACGATAGTAAGAGATTGCGTCGGGAACAACAGAGAAGTTCCAGTATGTCGCAATCTTGACTGGATATGAAAAATCAAAGGCTTCTGAAAGGCAGATAATGAAAGTTGGAGCTAGTGGAGAGGCAACGGCTATGAGCAGAGAGCTGGGGACAGACCGCCCAGGGACAAGCCCCACCTCTACCTACTGAGCACCATGACTTTTAATCAGTCACTCAGGCTTATGCTTTCGTGTCCTCAGTGAAGTAAAACAGGGATACCTGCAGCAACACCTCCAGAAGGTTCTAGTGAGAAAACAGAAAACTGCACAAGGCCCAGAGCCAGCGCAGAGCAAGCGCTGACCAGCGAAAGCTGAGACAGTTACTAGGATTGGATACAGAAGGTGGTAATGGTACCTTGGCAGTTAGTCCTCCACTTTAGTATTTCTGGATCAAGTACATAGTGGTCTTGATAGTATTTTCCTAAGAAAAATGACATCAAAATTCCCCTAAATTATCTGAAGTACCAAATAAATCCACCGTAGCAGGCAACCCTATTCTCTTTGTGAAGACCTTATCCAAGGTCTATAATATTTATTCCAGGTCTGCAGTACTTAATTTTCTGCCGTGTGGTGGTGTGGTGCACTGACTCTGAGTCTGAAGATATGGGTGTCACTGAAAGGAAATTGGCTGGTGGGAAATTATACAGAGCATGTGAGGAATTGGAATTAATTGGGATATGAGTTTCAGCTTCTGCTCTACTACTAGAAGGGATCTTTTGGGAAATTTCCTTATTCCTCTTAGTTACTGTGATCTTGTTTTGGTAGTATGGGGATCAAACCCAGAGTCTCACACATATGGCAAGAATTCCATCTCTGAATAAAATCTCCAGCTTTTACCTGATTCCCTTGATGTTTTTTTTTTCTTTTTTTTTTCTTTGATGTTTGTTTTTTTTTCTCATCACTTTTTCAGATATGGACAAGAATGAGATTTACCTTATGATAAGTCTTGAAGATTAAATGGTTGAGAAAAGTGTTTAAATTCTAGATCCAATATGTGTGTGCTCACAATTAATAATTATTCCAACTATTCAGTATTTTTCTTTCTGAGCCGGTGAGGTAGCTCAGTGGACTAAGTACCTGCTTAGGTAAGCATAGGGCCTGGGGTTTCATGCCCAGAACACATGCCACACTAGTTCCACCCCAAGGCACCCTGAAGCACCACTGAATTGTGGTGTGGTGGGACACACCTGTCATCCCAGCATTAGGGAGGCTAAAAGCAGGAGACTCACTATGAGTTGGAGCTTCGTAGTAAGACCCTGTACCAAATACATTAAAAAAAATTCTTTCTTCTTGTCTGTGACTAGTGTTCTCATAAATCTCTGTCTCATCTGTGGAAAATGATCCTTTAAAGAGAAGAAGGAGTCCAGGCTATGATCACCCTTGCTTACAAATGATCCTAATAGCTAAATGGCAGAGGGTTTCTTTTGTCAGCTGCACATACATACATTTATCTTTTATTCATTTTGTAGCTGTTGGGCACTATCACTGTGATGCACAAAAAGATTATAAACCTCAAGGTGCCAGTTTCTTAGAGATTTTTGAACATGTGGAAGTAGAAGAATTTAACTCAGCTTTTTAGGGTCCTAATGAAGAAGTGGAAAATTAAAAGAAAATAGTAAACATTAATTCAGGTGACATGTTTTGGACATTTTTCCAGTGGGATAATTATCTTAAAGCGGGTGACACTTATATCTCTAGCTTTCTGTGTGCTTGTTAAAATATTTTTCTTGCTGTGATTCTCATTGAGCCCAATTTCATCTAACATCTGGCCATTGTATAAATATAGTAATGAAAACATGTCTTGTTGCTCACACTTTAGGTATAAATTTTAAAAATCCAATTAGTGTTTCATTCTTTGTGTGCATTTGTCTTTTTCTTTAGTGTCTGAGCTAATTTCAGTCTCCTACCTGAAACTATAAGAATTCAGACATTTTGCACACAACTCTGTAGCCAAAAGCAACTGGATTGAATAATGCTTTGTAGCATTTCTTCATGGTTATTAGATACCAATTATTATTTTTTTTTGTCCTTCGAGCAAGCACTTATTAAGTAAGGTGTCAAGCCTCTTTTCTGTGCCTAGGAGTGGTGGTGTGGATGAGTACAGGTGTAGAATATGTAAGACACAGTGTTAGTCCTTTGTGGGTTTAGATTCTAGTGGAGGAGACAGACAGCCACACAAATGATTTCACTGCATTCTGACCAACGCTGTGAGAAAGATGTCCACCTGGCTCCTAAGTGACCATTTGCCCTCAATGGGGTCAATTTCATAATATGTACATGATTGCCCTCAGTCCTGCACTTGAGGGTCTATAACCTGTCAAAATTGATCAGGCCCTCAAACAAGAAGCCCGCGGTGTGAGCCGGTGCCCAGTGAGCCACATTATCCATCTGGGTAGGCAGAATCTGTCAAATGCCCTAAGGACAGATCATCTGTTTAGCAAGCCAGGCCCGGTTGTTTGGGGCCTTCACTTTCAGACTCACAATAATCATAGCTGCTGTCTCATGGCCCATTTTACATGGATGTGAACATTCTAAAATGAGCCCAGGAACACGTAATTTTCACTGTCTATATCAGCCTATCACAGTGTACCCTTTGCAGGCTCTCAAAACTACTTTTGATTTCATGGAGCCCTTCATCATTTCCTTTGGTGTTGATTTTATTCAAATACCTAAATCTCCTATTCATCTTAAAGGAAGTCCACCAGCTCTCATTTACAAAACTGCAAGGGAGTTTTGAATATAATCAAGCACAACATTTACCTTTAAAGACTTTCTGAAGTTTATTTGCACAAGCTTAGCTGTATGAGATGTAACATAATTCATGGAAATCAACCACAGTGGTAATACTTTAATAGATTATTCCAAATATTAGACATTACAGTTTAAATCTCTTTAACATTAACTCTAATGTTGGAATAACATTTCAGTTAATAAATAATTGTGAATAGAACCATATGTTCAGCTTATTCTCCTGCTTTATCATGAATTACAATTTTATTATTATTTGGATCATAAAAATGATAAATAATTGTGTATATATTTTCACAAATTGCATGTTTATTTAATTAATCCTGATGAGAAGCTGGAAATACATTCTAATGGGTTTCTATAAGTAGGTATGTTTTCTAGTCCTTTGATTTTCAACTCAAGTGGGTCACTGTAACTGCTCTTCAGTCCCATGTCTGTTGCTTGTGCTCTGTAGCATTTATTTGATATGTATCAATGGCCTATCAGTAGGCCACTGATAGTCATTTGCAAAAGTCAGTGGCTACAGTGACCCTTGGATTATGATTTTGACCCTTGGATGGTGTCATCCACCATGTTCTATGTATTTCCCAGAATCAGAAGTTTCAAAGGTAAGTGTTTTGGGGTGATATCTAAAGCCTGAGAAATCCAAGTGTGAACTCACAAAATTTGAGGTGAAGGAAGTGGTTTTTGTTATATTACACTATCCAGGTAGCAGCCCTTCTGTCTTAATGATTTTTATGCTATAACCGCTCTGGATAAGGCATGTGTACTTCCAGATATGATGCATTCTGAATTCATTATATGGTACAATGGTTGGATGTGTGTGTGTGTGTGTGTGTGTGTGTGTGTGTATGACAATAAAGTTGTCTATTCGTCCAGACTGTCATTCTCAGTTGTCACATAGGAAATTTCTCTGTCACATGCTCATAATGTGCCAGATAGAGTCAATATATTGCAATAAACCAACCCCCTTATCAGGATTAAATTTAGTATTTGAATTTGCTCCTCTGTTTTGGAATTTCCCTGTCATTACTGAGTTTAAACAGGAGTGGCCTGAATTATGGCCTGGAAGAATATTCTGTTTGGAATCAGGCCTCTAATACTTTAGACAGCTGGCTTCCATCGTGTATGTTTTCCAAATATGTGTAATTTCCTTATACAACAGTCAACACTGAACAACAGCTAGAACTGGAATCTGTGAACTGCAATATGAAAGGCTTAGGTCATAGGAAACATGAAAATTTAGGAAAGTGTTCAAACACAGTGCAGGCCCCTAAAATTTGTCAACTATTTAGGTTTCAGAAAATATTTTCTTCTGGTATAGAAAGGTGAGGCTTCATGAAAAACTAAGGGTTTTAGTCTAGGTCTTAAGTTTTTTTGTAAGTGTATTTGATACAGGGTCTCACTACACAGCTCAGACTCCTAGTGATGCTTATTTTTAGCCTTCTTAGCTCTGGGATTAAAGGCATGCACCTCCATACCCAGTCTCAGCGGCTGGTTTAGTGCACCTGAGAGCAGAGCCAGAGTGACATGGGCTGCTGGGGATTGAACCTCAGTCCCTGTGCTTGCCTAAGCCCTAAGATCCTTTTCTATGAAACCCCTAAAACTTAAAAACTGGTTCTTTTCCTCAAGTACTATTTTGACCACATGCATCGTTAGTGACGGGGCCACCATGCAAGTTTGAGGTGTTTGTGCACTTTTTCTGTGGGAAGAGCCAGTTATCATTGTTCCATGACTGAGTATAATTCATTTATGTCTTCCTGATTTTTCCTCTCTGATCTATTCTCTATGTATCTGTCAGCTGTGGTCTCCTGGGAGCAACACTATGCACTTCATTAATAAGAAGGGATTAAAGAAAAGAGCCCCAGTCTCCTAATACACTTGGATAATTTGGTGCCAGCCACCAGGCAATAGACTCCTGCTGCATAGATGTCATTAGAAAGGTACAATTTCATTACTTTTTACTGGCAGAGCCTTGAGTGAAATACAAAATATGTTGTCTCTTAGGCAGAAAGAAAAGAATGCTGAAGCTTCCATCCACCCCATGCCTCCAAACACAGTCAAATGCAAAAATATGCCTTACGGTTTTTACGTTTAATGCCTCCCTTTAATGGCACTTGCAAATCAAGCT
This sequence comes from Ctenomys sociabilis, assembly GCA_004027165.1. Taxonomy (NCBI): domain Eukaryota; kingdom Metazoa; phylum Chordata; class Mammalia; order Rodentia; family Ctenomyidae; genus Ctenomys; species Ctenomys sociabilis. Next base: position 21,348 of record PVKA01018818.1, read on the forward strand.
TTTTATTAAATGTTGAACAAAATAAGAATTAAAACATCATTTCTATTTTTAAATCCTAAATGATATTTTTATGTTTTTACTAACACATTTGCTTAGAATTCCTACTATGTGCCCAGCATTCTGCTAGGAGCAGAGCAACAAACTATAGCATTATGCACTTAAAAAAACCCTTTAATTTATTGACTGCTATCACTGGAAGTGAGTGTAAAAGTGAGTGTACATGAAGTAAACCACACAATGGAATCGAGACGAGGGTAAGCCTGTATATTAGAAGGATGCTCAGAAATGTGTTGGACTCTTGCCTTTTAACTAAGCTTAGCTTTGAACTGACATGCTTGCTGGTGGCCCACGTTACTCTTTGAACTGAGCCATCGCTCGATCTCAATCTTTTAGTGGAACATTGTCCAAAGATTTGAAATAAAGGCCACAATCCACCCCTGCAGGTTTGCCCAGTAGTTTCTACAGACGCCATCCCTCAGGAAGCGACTGGTGTCACTGTGCAGCAGTGCCATGGATGTGCCTGTGACACACGGCCCAGGCTGTAGGCACCTGCTGTAAAATATGTGAAGACACCAGTGACCCTGGTGTGAAGACCCCAAGAACTGCGCACTTGTGCACACCATTCTTATCCTAGCACCGAAGAGAATCAGGTTTAATAATGGTCCATTATCTTGCTGCCACAGACACACAGCTGCCATTACCACTGAGAAGTAACACACAGTGGGAACCATGCCGGGGAGAAGAGAGCCTTTGATGACTGGCCATTTACATGCCTGCTCTTTGCAGTGATGGGGATTCACTTTTTCGACTAGTAGCTTTTGTCCCGCAAAATTGACATTTGCAGAAGCTCTTTGTCTAAAATAAAAGCCAGACTAGACAGTCAGGACAGATAGTAACTGGGGATTTCCAGAAACATTCTACTGACAAAAGACAAAGCAGTGCAGAGAACACAAGTTACCTTAACAAATATACTAGTGTAAAAAAAACACTTCAAAATCAGGCTGCGTTATATGCAATATCTTTTAAAAGAGGTTCAAAAAGAGCAGACGTCCTCTCCCTTTTATGGCTCAACACATTTCAATTTGCTCAAATATCATTACATTTGTAGTAAAGATCAGCAAATGTCAAAGAAGCCAGAGAGCAACGCAGGTGGGAACTCTGTAGAACCCATTTGCACCTTCTACAGCAAGCAGAGCTTAAAGGCCAACAAAAAGTCTTGAATGAAGTAGCTAAGTTCTTGTTGAGAAAATGAAGTTTCACCTAGTTACAGATGCACAAACTCCCCAGTTTTGCCAATATATTAAAAAAATGCAAAGTGGTTATGTGGTTAAAAGCTTAGGTTGTTAATTTTGAGTGATGCATTTGAGATATGCACTGAAAACAGATCAGCCACTTGATACCAGATAGAGAATTCCCTTTTTCTTGTGATTTTTGTATAATGGTAATTTTACTCCCACCCACTGTAAAATTTCCTGTGTATTTGTCTTGAATATCATTAGGTATCCCTAATGATTTAGATATCTTAGGAGGTGAAACTCATTAATATAGAGGGTTTCTAAATATTATTAATAATTCTCTGGGCTTTAGCCCACATCATCCTTCATATCAAGGAAGAAAAAGAATCATAATTGGGATTGGGGTTGAAGTTGGATATTTGCGAAAAAATGGAAACAACTGATGATGAAAGAGGAAAAATGACGATAGCACATCTTTTGTAGAGATAGTCTTTAAGGAAGGAGTTGGTTATGAAAGGACTTACTGTAGTTCTTCTTTTGAAGGTGCATGACCTGTGATATACTGCGTTTTGTCATTGTTAAGCTTGACTCAACGGAACACATGTTTAAATGCCAATATCATCAGTGAGACCAAGTTCTTCACAGAGAAGAATAAGATTATAGATTTGTTGCTATGTTTGGTAGGACAAGACTTAATCAAATCTTAACACATCTTTCAAATTGGTTATTAATGAAAGGGAAGTAGATCATCTACTTTTATATTTGCTTTGGGGATAGTTTAACAAGAATTCTTTTTAGGCTTGAAATTCACAATGGGTTTCTTCCTTTCCTCCTTGGTAAAGAGTGAGATATGGATTGCTTAGACTGAGTACTATAAGGAGAAATCTCAAATCTGCATGTGTCTAATTTATAACAAATCTGTTTCCTTAATGGGTGGAAGGAAATCCGAGGACAGTTCTAAGGACTCTCGTCTGCTCTCAGTGCTATCCTCTAGTCATACAGAAGACAACACCTCTCCGGATGTGTCTTTCCCTTTCTTCTCCTCACCGCGGTCAATGTCGATCACGTGCACCACTCCAGGCTTCAGAATCAAGTCCTCAGTTTCCACCTGGCTCCTATTGTCCTCCACCTCCATGTAACTCCCTTTGTTTTGCTGGGCAGCTTTGCTGAAAGCTTCTTTAAGCCGACGTTTGAGTTCAATGTCTGGGCAGAAGACATACTCATAAAGGCCACCAGCGAGGACGGCTCCTATGATGGGTCCGACCCAGTATATCTGGAGGAAAGGTCCAAGCAGACAGAATATTAAAGGAAAGCTACTGAACAACTCATGATTACAGGATTTAGTGCAACAAATTAAGAACACTTTTTTTTTTTTTTTTTTTTTTTTTGGCAGAACTGGGGATTGAACTCAGACCCTAGCACTTGTCAGGCAAGCGCTTATTCTACTGAGTCATCTCTCCAGCCCCAAGAGCACTTATGTCATACATGGAAAACAGGGCAATTAGGAAATGAGAGAATATACCAAATCCATACCAGAGAGCCATGAATTATTAAATAACAGTAGCATAGGAAATAAGAAAGAATTGTTTCTTCTCTTTTTCTCCTTTCATTGATTATATTTTTCAATTTTCCAATAATTCTTTACATAAAGATAGCTCCTCTTTGGTGGTATTATAAATTAAGCAAACATTAAGAATTCTTGAACTAAAATGAAAAGGAAAAAGAATCTGTGGAGCGCATTTCTTTCACTGATTCAATATGGCTGCTCTGCTTGAGGTTTCTGCATAATCAGGGCCACACGGAGCTCGTCATTTTGGGTCCTTCTGCTCACTCCACATGCTACCTGTTCTTGCACCTCTACTACTTAGCACCTTTGTAACTGCCTATATCGGTCACGTCCTTTATCTTAGTCTCCACAATGTTGAGGTAGGGGTTAAAGTTAAACATAAATTACAGTTATGAAGGTGAAACAACACATATAGGGCCAGGGAGATGGCTCACTGGAATAAACGCTTCCCTGACAAGCACAGGGCCTGAGTTCAGTCCCCAATTTCACAAAAAAAAAAAAAAAAAAAAAAAAAGAAAAAAAAGAAAGAACACTTGTAAAGCACTGAATAGTTCCTAGTTTATAGTTACAGTCTCCACTTTTTCAAAAATTTAAAGATGTATGTGACTAAGAGGGCTATAAATTATTTTCTTTATGTCACATGCTTTTTGTCTTCAAAACTTGGTGGCTTGAATCTAGTTTAAAACCTGTGTTTTGTTGTTTGCTTTTGTTGCAGAGTTTTCCTATAAATGGTCACTTGGTGAAAAAAAAATGTATTGGATTTATGACTGACCATTAATTATCATCCATAAAGGTCCAACTGATTGAAATTCCATAGGATTTCAATAAATGTGACTTTTAATCATGTCACTCATGCACCTAGAATAAAGTTTTGAGTTTTTGCAAACTGTAACATATAGTTTTGAGCACATGTATACGATAGAGCATCATATGCTAATTCAAAAGATTGACCTGGGAAATAAAAACCTTATTTATTAAGAGTCTCTGAACTAGCCCCACTTAACTCTTTTCTTATATTAGACCGGTTAGTCCTAGCAGTCACTTTTGAGATAGATGTCACTATTACTCTGTTTTATGGATAAGAAAACTGACACCTTGATATAGCAAGAAGCTCTCTGAAGATTGTAGGCTTAGAAAGCAGTCAAGCTAGGATTTAGGGCTGCCTAACTTCAGTCCTCTCCTTTGAGAAGACTGTTTCTCACTGTGCTATACTTCTGTTTAAGAAAAATTCTGATGAATATTATTGCTTAAAACACCTTCTGGAAACAAATCACACTAAACATCTCTGTTGTAAAATTTAAAGAAAATTTACATGTTAAGCCAAAGTTGAATAACCATCCTTAACAGCCATTCCGTTGGCAGAGCGACTGGAAGAACCAAGCTTGTTATCTTCAACATGAATGAACCCATAGGAGGGCTTCTCTTTCTGATACTCTTTCCAAGGAGAAACAAGAGCCTTTCTCTAAATGTCTGCTGTCTGATTTTTGGAAAGATCTTACTAAATGGCTGTTCTACAGGATCTAAACCCTGGAAAGGAAAAGAGATGATTAGATAATTACCATCTTTCTGCAATACATCTAAGAAGGACACAGTAGGTGCTGCTTTCAAAAGTAATCAAGCTCACTGCAAAGTTGACATTGCAAGCAACATCATGTATATTTTAAGTTTATAAAGGTAAGGGTTTTCTATTGCTAAAAGTAGAAAAATATATAGAAGTATAAAGAAAACTAGAATAATGTCATATAAAAATCACAATATTTTGATATTTCTATTATGTTATCCATCTACAAGCATGTTTTAATTTTAAATACTGCACGACCATTGCTGCACAATGAACATTTAGTTTTAGGAAGATCAAATTTGTTAGGAAATAATAGAGGGGAATCTTCGAGCTAATCAACAAGCCGAGAATTTTCCTACAGTTCCAATTTTGTTGGTTTAAATTTCTGTCTGCAAAATTCTATTTTGGTTAATGTGGCAAATCCTTTGAAACATAAATTGAGTGGGTGGGGTTTGGTCAGTAAAATAGAATGCAATACTTAAAAATTGTTATTACCACTCTCGGGAGGCACTGCTATTAATTGATAAGCAGCTTACGCCTGTATCAGAAAAATGGGCCTCTTCTTATAGTCATTTATTTTTCCAGCTCCAGTTATGGTGATCATACCATGAACATTTACACCATTTATTCCACACCATCTGCAGTTCAAATGCTTCCAACCCACACACTATTAATTGGGTCATGCTTCTGTAACCAAGAAATATTTTTGCTACAGACTATGCTTTTAGGTCTTTTTTCTTTTTCTTTTACAAGTTTACTTTCTGTTATGTTGGGAAATAATAACTTTCAGTTATTTAAACACCACATTCACTGCTCCATCTTGACCTTGATTTGTTCCATCCAGGCAACCTCCATGTACCATACATGCCACTGCAGTCTGTCAGATACGTGCCTGGACTAGTGCTTAAAAAACAATGACAACAAAGATTATTACTGAAGGCCCAGAACAGATACAATGTGAAAAGTTTTGCAGCATATCTGTGGTGGAGTTTCTCAAGTCTTTATGAAAGCTGTAATAAAGAGTCAAGGTTGGGAGTATGCTGCAGAAACTAGCCAGTGAAGTAGTTAAAAAAAAAGCAAGAGCCTTATAGATACCTGTCTTCAAGTATAAGGCAAAAGGAACTGTCAACATAATGCTTACCCAGTGGTTTTCCCAGTTTCCCATGATAACTGCGGGTCCAAAGGATCTGGCTGGGTTCATGCTGGCACCAGTATAATTGATCTACAGAAAAAAAGAAAACTTTAGACATTGCTGAAAGAGAACTTCTAATACGTGTAATTCATTACCATGTACCATTATTTGACAAATCAGAGGAATTTCAAGCGGTTAGGAGCTACGCCCACATGCTCATCATGTAGTGAGTAAAACTAGTACCTAAGATAAACTGACATGTCTGGAGGCCAAAGAGCTATGGCTACAATACATAGCAGCATCGGGCTAGCACTCGGGTGAGGATACATGGGATGGATCATTATTTAAATGGATTGGGAAACTTACTGCAAATAAATGTCCAATTGCAACTGAAAATCCAATTGCTAAAGGTATTGAACCAGTGACATCAGTCCGCTTGGAATCACAGCTGGCAAAAATAGTAAACACCAACTGAAACGTGATTATCAACTCTACCAGGAGACCATGACCAGCAGTAAGATTTCCATGAACCTGAAGAGAGAAAAACACTCCATCTGAACCACATATCTGTGACCGCCTATCATTACAGCAGACATATTTTATCCATATGGAAAGTAAAAATTAAGTCTTCTCACTACCTTTTAGTTGAAACTTCCAGCCCTTCTTTTTTCCCAAAAGAAGGAATAAATTTATATTCATTTTGGATTTTCACAGATAATTACTTTTATAATGACCAAGCAGTATTTTATGCTGAATTCCACTTCCTATTAAGGAAGCTAAATGTGTCACTGTTCCACTTCTAAAACTTTGAGAGACTTATGATTTTATTAGGCAGCGATTAGGTTGAAATTAATATGTATCTCAATTAAAATTTAAATTGTGATGTATGTGTGTGTTTGTATCAACTCTGAAATTCAGCTTCTAATATTCCTATCCAGTTAAGAACTAGTCCAACATCAGTCTGTATAGTGTAACCCTTTATGTAGATCATGTTAAATTTGCTGAGTATGAAAAGAAGTCCAACCGTTTTTTTTTTTTTTTTTTTTTTTTTTTCTGTTGATGAGCAAATAATTGTAAAAACTAATTGTGGTAAATACATGGCATGGTTACTACAGTGAGACAGGAGGAAAAACCCAGACAGCACTGGGTGCCATCTAGACTTGGTCAGTTTTCAAGTTTCTCAAGATTTCCTATGAAGGTTTTTGGTGTTGCCGGACTCAATTTTCACTGTATTAAGAACCACAAAAAAATTTCTGTGAATAAATTAGCAATTTTAAGACATCCTCAAGGCTCCCAGGATACCATTTAGCCATCTGTGGGCAGCCCGAAGCGAGTCCTAGTCCGAAAAGAAGAGCGTAAGAGACTACCGTGGTGACCCCCAAGCCTCCCACCACGCTGGGGGGTGTGACCAGGTAGAGAATCCCAGCTCCTATGATGGCCCCCAGGCACTGCGCCGCGATGTAGAAGACGGACTTGGCAATGCTGATCTTCCGCGTGCACAGCATGGCCACTGTCACAGCGGGGTTGACGTGGCCACCACTGATGTGACCGAAGCACTGCACCGTAGTGGCAATGCTGAGTCCAAAACAGAGAGAGATGAGGACCATGTCGACAGGTAAGGGCTTTTCCGCTCCGCCCCAGTTGATGGTGGACCCCAGGCTGAGCAGGACGAAGATAAGCACGGCCAGAAATTCCGCAGCGACTGCCTTCCAGAACGCTTGAGTCCAGACTCCTTTGAAAGCCACCATGATGTTCTCTCTGGTACACAAGGGTCCACACTTGCTGAAAGGAAAAGCGTGTCTGCATCAGAAGCCACCAAAGCAGCCCTCCCACTGCAGGATTCGAGGGCTGAGAGGAAGGGCCAACTCTCCACTTCTTCTGGGACTGCTGGGGAGGCGCTGCCAGGCATTATTTGCAGACCAAGGAAGAATGCTCTGCAAACCCTTAGCTGTAGTCAGAGTGTTAAGTTAGCGCCCTTTGACATAATATAAACACTGGCGTTATCTCAGCTGTCCCTAGAAAGGAAAATATCTCAGTCATATAGACCTGGCGATCATTTTCCTTAGAGCAAGCTTTAAAGTTTGTACATTTTTTTTTTTTTTCTTTAATGACATTTACATTTTGAAAATCAAGCTGTAAAGCAGGCAGGTCTTTTTCAGTTTTGTACTCTGTAGCTTCAACAGGGCCCATTCTGAAAAGGAGCTTGTCTTCCCCCACCTCCCTACCCCAAGCACAGCTTGGGCTTAGAGGGAGCAAGAAAGTCTCAGAGCGGACCTCAGCTGGAACGGACACCCGCGCCCTCTCCCGAGTGCCAGGAGGGAGTGACGCCAGCAGGAGGAGCTCCGGAGCTGGCCCGCAGGAGACACAGCAGCATGGCCTCAGGGAAGCCTGGAGGTCGTCCTCCAGGGCCGCACCTGGCCAGCTGAGCGTAGGACGGCTGCAGGGTGGACATAGGGGCCCCAGGGTTGCGGGGAGCAGTGAGTAAGGGATGCTTTAGAAGCGCCAGTCAGGAAAGGCAGCTGCTCCTCCCTCTCAACCCTTGGTGCCCCCAGCTCACCCCCAAGGGTCCTTGTGCGTGGGGTAGTACGTGTGGAGGACAGTGCATCCTCTGTGTGTGCGTGTGTGTGTGTGTGTGTGTTTGCGTGCGTGCGTGCGTGGGTGTGCGTGCGCGGTCAGCTGGGGCTGGGAAGCGGGGCAGAAGGGCACAAGGCACCGCTGACGCTTCTGCCCCCAGTCTGTCTTTCTTCTTAGTGCTTTTGGAGCTGAGAAGAATGAATCTGGGGACATCGTTGTCAATTTATTGCTGGATCTGGTGGTCACATGCTGGTAATCCCACAGTTTAGGAGCACCAGTTTAAGCCCAGCCTAGCCCATCCCAGGAAACTTCAAACCCAGACTCAGAAAAAAAAAAAAAAAAAAAAAAAAAAAAAAAAAAAAAAAAAAAAAAAAAAAAAAAAAAAAAAAAAAAAAAAAAAAAAAAAAAAAAAAAAAAAGCCAGAGATACTGAGCTGTAGCTGAGAGTGAACATTCTGAGTTCAAGCCCCAGCAACAACAAAACAAAAAGCCTCCTGCTCATTCTGGCATGATGTGCCCGAGACCCCAGGTCCCCTTCAGAGGGCAATTACCCTCCAATTAAAACCTTATGTAAGAGCTCTGCCCTTTCCCTTCCCCTGGGGCAGCGTGGGAGTAAAGGTGTGTAGGGGGTCTTTAGCAGACAGTCTGATCAGAGGCTTATGTAGAAGTTTAGGGAAAAAAAGCTAAGTACTGTAAAAAATTCAAGAGATTCTTTTCTGTCCAAGCCAGAATGGCAGGATAAAGCAAGGACTGGCTCCAGGGGGGCAGCCGCTGCACCCCAACCCTCCTCCCAGGCCCGAGTGAACTCTAAGTGCACTGTGTAATTATGAAAACCCCAGCTGGGATGCCACACTCACTCGAAGAAGAGGCTATAAAGAGACAAAAGCAGCACTTAGAGTGGGGCACCCTGGGAGAGACATTAAAAATGTCTAGGGGCGGGGGAGCTCTGAGGACTCGGAATGGAAGGAGCAATTACCAGTGCCACCTGAGTTCTCACCGACAGCCCACGCTGGAGCAGACTGTAAGGGCCGAGGTGCTACGGCCGGTGCTATCAGCTGTGGCTGGTTCAGTGGGAAAAGGAAGAGGACAGAGTGGGAAGCAAAGGAGGCCAATTGGATATGGCACTCCCCTTTCAGCAGCCAAGGGGAGGTGCTCCAGGACAATGCCAGCCTTCCTGACACCCCTTCACCCCCCTTGGAGTCCCTGGAGCTTGCTGGCTGCCCACCCCTACACCTGTTTACCTCTGCAGACACCTAATTTACAAACAAAACAGAAAACAAAACAAAATCCAAACCCAGTTGCTCTCTCAGCTTTGCATTCTCCATCAACAAAACACCCAAGCAAGCAAAAACACAAACAGACTTCTCAGGCATGTTTTTAACCATTTAAAACATCCACAGAATCTGATCTTACTCCAGGGCAGACACAGCAAGCAGCCTCTGTCGTTGTGACCCCCAAGTTTGCTGGCATGGACATACCTTGGGCCTCGGCAGGCTCAGCCCAGCTTCGCTCCAGGCCCCCTGTTACTGTCATCAGTGTTCTTTCGTGCGTTCACACTGACTGGAGATTATTGACACAATTTGTTTTGCTGCTTTTGCCCCAGAACAAAGGGGGATTTGTTGATGTGACCAGGTTGTAGGGAACCAGATGCATTGCTAGCTAGCTGAACACCCACTTCAGCCCCTCCTGGACAGCTAGGTTGCTGAAGAAGTAATTTTTCTGATGAAAACTACTACAGCTACACTTAGCTCCATGCAGCACTTTCCTCTTACTGCCACAGGTATTTTCCTGGAGGATTTTGCTAAGCATCCCCCCCTTTTCCCTACTTCTCTATGCCTCTCTTCTATGTTCAGTATCCAGATTTTAAAAGAGCCACCCACCTGTCCTATAGCTGCCTTCCCCACTCCATCTGAGAAGCTGGAGGGCTCTTTAATAAAAGAATCTCATCTGTTGGCCGAGCGTGGTTCCCTTAAGGGAAAGAAGGACTTACCCCCACCGCCTCGCTGCAGGTCTATCACTCATGCCTTCCCTGGCCAGAGTGCCACACTCATTGCCTGCCCCACAGCGGCTCCCTGTGTGCTAGGAGTCAGATTACGGCCTCTGCCTGATTGGGTTTTTGGAGTGCAGGGGTGGAAAGATTCTGCCCCATGTGGCAGTGGCTAAGTTATATTTGAACTAGAAATAATTTCTCTCTACCTGATCACTATAGACACAGGGCATTTGAGGAATGCAAAAGGTTTATTTACATCATGTTTCTTTAGCCAATCATCATTGCGAAGGAGGATTTCTCCCAATCTTTATTGGAATTTTTTCCTCTTCAAGGACTTGCTGAGAACTTGTTTTATGTTGTAGTCAGAATTGGACAACTATTACAAAACAGATCAGGATCATCCAGAGATTGACAAGAACTGGGAACTATACTTGGCACATCATTCTGAGTGGTAAATAACCAGTGAGTTCTAGTTGATTCCAAAAGAAGCATTATACACACAATGTGTAACTGAAGCTCCTACTAAAGCACAGGTGGCACTGATTTGTTTAATAAAAGAAGGAAAATAGGAAATACAGGAAATGAGACTGCCCCAGGGCACTCATCTGAGCACCATATTATTAATAATTTTTTAGGTAAGAGATAGCAAATTAAAAAAAAGATCAGAAGGGGACAAAATTATTAGGAACTATAGTTAAATTTAGTATCTGGAAACCTAGGGATAGGACTGATTACATAATTTGCTGGTCTCTGTGAAAAATGACTCTTTGGTCAAAAATTATTAATGATTTCAGGGTATCGACCAAACGGCGGGGCCTCTTCAGTGTGGGGGCCTGCACAACAGCGCACCTGAGCACCTATGAAGACACCACTGCCTAAGGAGTCAGGCAAACCCCAGGAGTTCTGAAATTAGGGCCCTATACCAGGGGTTCAATATTACTATTTTTCTATAAAGAATTACTTAGTGTATAGAACTGGATTAATCATAATCTTTGGTTCTTGATATTCTGTCATCATGGTATATCCATAGCTCTCTTATTTTATGCTAATTAATGACTTTTAAATAATATGATTAGTATCTATGAACCAACCAGTCCACTCAACAATGCAAGCAGTGATAAGAACCCATTCTACGTAGGTACCACCCATCCGTTCACTTAACCGCCTCGTTTCAGACGGGGTTTTAAAGTTTTTCAGAATAAAGTGTGGTAAGAAAGAAAGAAAAAGAGGAGGAAGATTATAATCCTGAAAGATGGCCTCATCTGCGTGCTGCAGAGAAGGCACCAAGATGGCTCAGGACAAGGAGTTAAAACTGTGAGCGGGAGCCTCAGCCCGGCACTTGGTTGCTCTTTCAAGCATCCTCCGGGAAGGACGACCGGAGCTTTATTCTTCAGAACCTGGCTGCACACGGATCCTTGAGCTGCATCACTGTGCAGCAGAGTTCCAGCCCTTTTGAAATGTGCTCTCTGATGAGCAGGCTCAATTCTGATGAGGGGAGGCAGGGATTCATGTGAACCCCTAAAGAACACTTGGAATGTTTCATATTCATTCTTAAAGCTGTAAGCTGTTGACCCCTTGGATTTAAGAATGGCTTTTTAAAAAAAGGTGCAACATCATGTTTTTTTATGATTTTGAGAATGGCAGCTTGCTAGGCAGGTGCAGTATGTGTAGATTACTCTGATCCTATGAAAATGCTACCCGAAGTTCATGTGAAGTGTGTGACTTCAAGGAAGTGCGCTTCAGTGCTTCTTTGGCGTAACATCAACAGGAACCCATGAAGATCAGACTCCTCGGTCTGCTAGCCGGTAGGGGACATCATCGGGTCCTCTCTTCTCAGGTCACCCCAGGTTCATTAGTATTCTCCACATGGCCGCGCAGTTGCCACCTCACAGAGTGCCAGCACAACTTAGTTACCACAGTTTCTCAGACTCTTTTTTTCCTGCCTGACGTGTTGACAGTCCCTGGTCCTGTTCCTAGGGGATCCTGTTCCCATGAAGGAAAGGGCCACCCTAATTACACCAACTCACGCACTTGTTAGTACTCTCTGCAGAGGGGCTTGAGCTGAGCAGGATTAACCCTTTATCTTCCCGAGGGAGTTTTTCATATTAAGTATTGCCCATCACCCTTCCTCTACTTGAGATGGCTTTGCTGATCTTCCCACAATGCCACTTGCTGCATAAAATACGATGGAAATTGCCTGAAGGATTTGCTGTGGTGGTGTAGGCAGACTAGGGCCATAGAAGCAAGTGGCTGTCACATGCTTGTGGTGGCTGGCAGTGGGGGCAGCATGGGTGGGCGGAGCCCTGGTGCCTCTGAGTAATAGCTTCTGAGTAGAACTTTCTGGATCCACACCTAGATCTCACAAGGGTTGAAATCACCATACTGGTGAGTTTAAGAGGATGTGCTAGCTTTCTGTTGTTGTGGCAAAATACCTGCGAAAAACAACTCCAAGGAAGGAAGAGCTTGTTTTGGCTCATGGTGTCAGGAGGGTCTGTGCTTGTTGGCTGGTTCCATTTCTGTGAGCCTGAGGCGAGACACAGATTGTGGTGGGGTTAGGGCAGAGGAAGGCTGTTTATCTCATAGCAGCCTTGGAGGGAGGAAGAAACACCAACTGGGTCCTGCTTCCTTCCACAGAACCCTAATACTGTTCCCATCAACTCCCAGTGGCACCAGGAAAGTTCTGATTACATCACTGGATCAATCTGCCATGAAGTTTGATGTCATGACCTCCTCAGTTCCCCCAAACCTATCAGCGACTAAGCCTTCAGTGTGAATACTTTTCAAATCCAAGCCACAGCAGAGGGTCTAATGCACTTTAAGGGAGAGTGACACTTTATTAATTAAATCTTGGTTTTCTTATCACATAGTGCTCAGATCACTGGGGATAGGACAGTTACTTGATTTATAGTTCCTCATCGATGGCAGCCAAACTAGTGAATGTTTAGTGAAAGAGCCCAGGGAGGCTACTGGATTCTAACACAGGAGGAGGTGGAGAGAAGATGAAGTGAGAATTGCATGAGTCCCTGGCAAAGGTGAGTTGATCAACACACTTTGCTTCTGAGTTTCTAACCCACTCCATCATCTCGTTTTCTTTTGGTGGTCATGTGTATCTTTGAGATTTGTAGATGCTCCCAACCCTGCCCTCAGAACTTTCAATATTTCCTCATGTGTTCAGAAATCGAAGACAGAAACAAAGGCACTAAAAATGTCAGCAATGCCTCAGTACCAGACGGGAAGTGTCTGCGGGCTGGTGGGGCCGAGTCACTCCTGCTCATAAATCTTATTTTGCCTTTCATGAGTCTCAGCATCACGAATTCCCCCCAGAGCACTTATATATCAGTATGTTCATTAAAAACAAACAAATAAGCTGAGCAGCACCAGCAGCCCACGCCACCACAACAAAGGGCTTAATGAGGCTTTGCTCCTTTTCCAAAGAGGCGTTGCCTTATGGTTATGATTCCCTTACGCTTGCCACCAAAAATGCACAACAAATACAATGACAAAACAACAGCAAGGGATGCTGGGTGTAGCACCCTGTTACTCGCTGAATTGCGCTTGAGGAAACCTTTACGATGGTCTTCGAACCTTTCCAAAATCAATTTTTCTCCTTGCCCCCATGTCCCAAGGATGGGTCTAGCTTTTCCCGCTTGGTGTACCAGGCACATTTGCCTTGATTCGGATCCAGGCGGATTCTGCTTTGGCTGGAGAGTTGTGCTCTGCTGACATTTAGGGCAGGAATTCCCTGGGAAAATAGTCAAGAGATTCTTTTGGTGTTGCTGGCAGGGCTCCAGAGGGTTTAGGGTTCCCCTTTCCAGGCGAATCAGGAGAGAGAAAGGGAGGGAGGGAAAGAGAAACAGAAGGACTTTATTGAGTGACTGTATTTCATCGGCAGTTTGTGCAGAAATGTGGTAGGAGGACTGGATACTTTTCTTACCCCTTATCTCTTACTCAGTTAATATGATAGGTTGGGGTTCAGGCATTTTAAAGGTAGCTTAGACATCCACAGTAGAAAACCAGATTTCTGGAAAACAAAGAATTTGGGGATCTATTGGGCTGGGTCAAATGTTTGAAATGGACAGCGACCTAAGTGTAGTCTGGTAGTAATTATTCCAAATTTAAATTCAATTTGAACACACTAAAAGCTAAGTTAATGTTTTGATGTTCTTTATCAGCTAACACGATCACTTCAGAAAAGCTCCGAATCTCCCTATTTTTAGGAGGACAACAAAGATATTTTCAAATTCAAGGACAGGCATTTGAAATCCTGTGCACAAGGACCTATGGTGGGTGGAGCAGGCCAAAACCCCTGGGTGATTAAAAGTGCTTTTATTTTTTATTGTCGTTTATTTCCATATATGCGTAGAATATAGTTCAGTCCTATCATCCCATCATTATTCTTCCTTATACCCCTAAGCCAGATCTTATCCCCCTTTCTCTTCCACTTGTCTAATAATAGTATCACCTGCCCAACCAACTGTTTTTATTTCTTTATATTTGGTAGCAGGAATTGAACTCAGGAACTTGTGCTTACCACGCAGGTGATTGTGCCGCTGAGCAATGTCATTATCTTGATCCTAACCACCCAGCAGAAAGCATAAAAACAAGGTACAGAAAATAAAGCCATATTAATAGGCTGAGCTTGGGAAGGCTCAAGTCAAGAACTTCTGACACTGCCAGTCCTCTGGATAACCCATTACTATTATGGACTATTGGACTATATTGGAATATTTTGCTGAATTCATGCACCTACAATATTTAAATGACAATGGAATACCCTTCTCTGACAAAACTAAACATAAAAGGAGATACAACTGAAGGGCCATTTTGTATCTGTATACAAAATAGTTAGGATAGATATAATTACATTCTATTCATTCAATGAATAAAAAGATCTGTTCCAATAGTGTTTGTGGACACGGTATCATGTCTGTATCTTGTACATGAATAACCACTAAGACAACAATATGCAATGTATTTATTATTGAAACTGTCCTACTAATTGGTTTTGAAACTGTCTCATTATTTGTTTCTCAATAAAAATTATTTTAAAAAATCACTGGTCACCAAACACTTAGAATAATGTCAGACACAGAACATTTTCTAAGGAGTAGAAGTAGCCACAATCTATCATTCTCCTCCAACTATGATTGACCTGCTACTCTGAAGTTATACAGGAGTACCCTGAGATGACCTTTATAGTAATTCAGATTAGACTTTCTCTTGTTTCTTCCCAAATAACCACAGATCCTTCCCTGAATATAACCTCCGTGTTTTCCCTTTTCTGTCCACAGATCCAAAGGGCACATCTGAGGAAATGCGCGGCCCGGGGTGGTGTCAGGTTTCCTCTCCATGCTCTCCTCCTACTCGAGCATTGCTATCTCTTGCTGAACTCTGGCCCATGCTCCCACCATGGGGACCACGGTGCTACCAACCTTTGCTAGCTCCTCCCTTTGCAATCCCTTCAGCTGCAGTGATCTCTGTAATCTCAGTCCATCTGCCCTCTCTGGTGTGTGACTCCCAGATTCTTCTTTAAACATTGCTCAGTGTTTACCTCATCTGTAAAACCTGCCATTGCTTCAGTCACTTCAAAAGCAACCTGTGCGGCTGGGCCACCTTCTGCAATTATGGCGGCTGTGTATTTTCATTACGTTTGCTCTGCTTTTGCATATCAACTGCAGCTGCCTCGTGTGCATGTCCTATTGCAGTGACGATGAAGATGACGTAGTGACAGTAGCAATTCTGGTGATGATATGATCGTGTGACAGAAGGAGAAGGTTGGCTTGACTCCATCACTGACTTTTTGTTTTGTTTTGTTTTTTGGTTGAGGACAACTTGAATTCCTGGGTCCGGTTTTCTTCATCTGTGCGATATACCTGCTAATTACATCTGTTCTGTGTTTCTGAAAATCTACAGGAGATCTTCAGCACCTCGCCCCTCACCCTGGCTTTGGACCACCTGTTTGCTTCCAGGCTACTTTGTTTCCACAGGTTCTGCTGTAGACTTGTTCCCAGACTGTCCCAGTCCCTTGTGTCACTCATCCAGAAGTGGGGGTGAGCAATGCAATGGCTCTTAGCAATCTTGGAGGTAACTAGTGCTAATGATGCATAGCTGTGCCTCAAGAAACCATTATAGATCCAACCAGTTAAAGATTAAGAAAAAAATTTTTTAAAATCTTTTGCAAATTTATTTATTTTTAGGGAAGCACCTACAGGGTGTTCATGATCTCAATACTAGATCAGACTCATAGCGACACCACTGCTTACAGCCTCCCAAGAGCTGAGATTACAGGTGGACAGCACCACGCCCAATCTCAATTGCCATGTCACTGTGCCCCAGGGGTTGGGCCAGCATGACAGGCCTGGGGATCAAAACCTCTGCCCCTGTGCCTGCTTACAGGCACTTTAATCTGCTGAAATATTTGGCCAGCCCAAGATTAAGAAATTTTGTAGAGGAAGAAAAAAAAAACAAGCAAGCAAGCAAGGCTTCAATGAAGCTGTACTAGCAGCAGTTGTTTACAGAGAGAATTAATAAAAGTTAGTAATGAAAATGACTCTCCTGCTAAAGAGGGCATTGCATCATAAATTAAGAGATGGAGCAATACCAAACCTTGACACAAATAAAGGTTGAGTCTTTTCTCACTCAGGTAAGGATTTAAAGGTTGTCAGTGTATGCATAGTTCTTTGAAATAAGAATTTAGTTAAAAATGAAACATTAATATGAAAGGTAACATTTATGCATTTCAAATGGCTAAAAATTATGTCACAGCCACATTTTTGTGTCCTGCAAAAAAAAATATTTGATTTATGAAGTGGTTGCAAATGACTCACAAATTTTTATTTAAAATAATGTTGATTATTGTCATCCCTCCTCTGGCTCAGGGGCTTTTTGGGGATGATAATAAATGACATTTATGTGGCTGTTACATTTCCAGTGCTGGGGACTGGAGCCCAGAGATGAACTGATTATTCTTTTCCGCAATGAGCTTGTTCTTCACTGTCATCCGGCTGTCTCACACAGGGTTAGGGTCATCTGCCCCTCTTGTTCTCCAGCGAGGACCCTGGCTGAAGCAGAATGTGACTCTAACGTCTCTACACAAAGGAGACGGTATTGAAGCTGAGGGGAGACTGGGGAACCAGCTTGCACGGCGCAGTGCCCTGCAGCCTCAGAAGGC
Organism: Ctenomys sociabilis; assembly: GCA_004027165.1. NCBI lineage: Eukaryota > Metazoa > Chordata > Mammalia > Rodentia > Ctenomyidae > Ctenomys > Ctenomys sociabilis. The sequence goes on from PVKA01018818.1 coordinate 38,577, forward strand.
GGGGACAGGCCTCACGGCTCGGCTGATAGGCTACGTGGCCTCCAGCCGTCCACCTCTTCTGCCTTCATGGCCTCAAGGTGTGAAGTCCCAGAACTGGGCCTTTAAAACTGGGTCAGGGAGAGAGATGGCTAGCATAGAGGAAGACGGCCACCAAGAATAGACTCCGCTGTAGGTCTCATGTGGAGTCGAGAGGCAGCAAGAGTGGATGCTGACCCGCGCATGGTCCTATTTAATGCCCAACACTACTCCTTGAAGCTGGTGCTATTGCCAGCCCTGCTTGTGCATCGGGAGATGGAGGCAGAGAGACGGCATGCTAGGCGCTCACCATGCTGCCTGCAGCAAAGCTGGCTCACTTCCTCAGGTTGCTTCCAACCGGAGCCTGGGGCAAAATTCAGAGGGGAGCTAAAATTCCCTTTGCAGCTCTATTCCTGTGTCTTTCCTTTATCTCCCCCTTTCCTAGCTCGGCATATGCCACTTGTTCTGGCCTCAGTGATGAAGAGGAAGCCATCCCAACAGCTTCCCTGGCCACCTACAAACTGGCCTCTAAAGTGCAGGCCCAAAGCAGATTTGCACGGTCTCCCCTCTGTATCAGATGCTACATCCATACACCTGCTAGCCAGGCCATCCCTGAATTCTCCTTGTAGCTCACACTCCAAACCACTGGACTGTCCTACCCCTCCACCTGCAGAATTAGCCCTGGCCTCCATCTCCTCTTTTCACCCACTTCCCTCTTCTCCACTGAGACTCGAGGTGGGTAGCTAGAGGGTCTCCTGCCCACAGCAGTGCCTACTCCCCACCTCAGCCCCTTGTTGCTGCAGGAACCAGCTTCCCACCCATCCTATGACTTGCTTTCTTCAAATCCTTCAAATATTTCCTTAGTTTTCCAGGTAGAGTTCAAACTTCTGAACTTAGCAGAGCCCTGGGGCTAGCTCTCTGGCTGGCCGCTCCCCATCCCTGACTGCCCATTCTCCAGAGTGTGTTAGTCTCCTCCAGCTTCTGTAACAAAATATAACACCTTCTGGGGCATAAGCAACAAAACTACATTTTCTCATAGTTCAGAAGGCTAGAAGTTCAAGCTCAAGGTGAGATGTCGGTGACTTCGGCTTTCCCGAGGCCTCCTCTTGCCTGTGTGGAACAGTCTTTTCTCTCTGTGGCCACATCTCTTCCATCCCTGCTTGCTGTAATGACTTCTTAGCATGCGAATTGAGAGAGGGTTGCACAATTTCGTGCATAATGGAGGCTTTTCCAACAAGAAGTTTTTGGGGCTCTTGGAACATTTTCTTCCTGCTCCTGAATACACACCTCATATTTTGTACTTTAAATTTCAATTTGGTTCACTCTCACGATAAAGTCTTCCCCGAGTCTCCAATCTTACATGCTTTTTCTCTCCCTTCCTCCACTCTCCCCTTTCACCGCAGAACTCTTCTAAAGTACTTTACCAAATTCCCTTGATGCAAATATCAAATTCCTTCTTTTTTTTAAAAAAAGATGACAGTTGTTCCTCTAAAGGGAGTACAAGAATGAGAGGTTTTCTACATCATTAATTGGCAAAACAGTAAGAATTGTGCTGTCTTTCCAAATAGGGTTGCATTACTTACAATGGCATGCTCCACAAAGAAAGGAGCAGTTTAGTTATTTATCTCTATCTTACTTTCTTGTCACTGCAATTAAGTAACTTACACACACAATTAAAGGAGGAAAGGTTTAGAGTGTGGCTTAGTTTAGTTTAGTTTAGTTTAGTTTAGTTCCAGTCCGTCATTGGCTGGCTCTAAGGCAGGGTAGAATGTCAGAGGATGAGGGCAAAATAGAACTTCCCATAGCGTAGCAGGCAAGAAGCAGAGAGAGGGATCGAGGGAGGAGGAGAGACCTGGACCCTTGCAGGCCATGCCCCAGCAGCTTACTTCCTCCCACCAGAGTTCATCTTCCAACCCCATTTAGCCCTAAGCTCATCAGTGGACTAAGCTACTAATGCGTGTCACACCCCATCATCCTGTCACCTCCCCAAACCTCTACCAATGAGCACAAAGACCTTAGAAGGACACCTGGAAATAACCGTAACACTCTCTAAATCAGTAAATTACATAGCGGAGAAACTGAGCTGGATGTTTATATGGCTTGTTTAGTGATCAATAGGTTTTGGTTAGTTGAATGAATACATGAGCATTTACAAAGTGTTCTCACACATCCCTCAACATGTTTATGAATGAGCAGAGCACATTACTTTTCTAAAAGAACTGATGTACTTACAAAGCATCAATAGCTGTAGGGAACACAGAAAATGTATTCTGTGATAATATAAAGAACTCTATTTAATGAACTTCTCCATTATCTTAGATCTAGACTAGGACAACAGCCCATTTATTGAAGGGGTTCTCATAGGGAACTTTGTGTTGTGTTTTTCTTTTGAAAATAGGATAATAATTTGTAGGGAAATTGACTAACTCCAGGACAATAAGTAAAAGCCTTTCAGTGAGCAAAAGGTTGCCACCTTGGAGTTGCAAGTACAATAGAACATTTTGACAAGATCAAAATGGTTTTGTAGTATAGTAGATACTTTATAGTTTTGTTGAAATAGTTTTCTGTCTGAATCCTTAGTATCATCCAAAAGTCACTTTATAAATTTTTTTTTTTTTGTATTTTTAGGGAAGGGTCTACAAGATATTCAGGGTCTCACCACTAGTTTGGGCTCATAGTGATTCTCATGTCTACAGCCTTCCGAGTGCTGGGCTTACAGACATGTGCCACCATGCCTAGTCTCACGTGCTGTCTTCGTGTGCCCTGCGGACGGGGCCCCCATGGCAGGCCTGGGGAAGGAACCCCTGGCCCCTGCACTGCCTTGCAGGTGCTGCTGAGCTATTTGGCCAGTCCTACGTTTTCTTTCTGTTTTGTAAATTGAGAAGGACTTTTTTTGGCTATTTCAGGCTTCCTTAAGGGTGGGTCTGGTGTAGCTTCTGAAGCTGGGAATCAAACCGTGGTCCTATTCACTTGACTGCATTTGCCCAAGTGGCACTTTAAACAACAGAGCTATCTGCCAAAGACTATAAACTTTTAGGAGCACAGCTTTCATGTATTATTATTTGTAATTATATTTTCATTTATTTAGTTATTGGCACTGACAATAGAACTTACGTCCTTACAAATTATAAGCATGGGCTCCAACACTAAAGCGTACCACCAGTCCTTTCACTCTACTTTTTTAAAATGAGCTATTCTGTAGAATAAATAGAAGAATTCTGCTGTGTTGATAAGATTGACATTATACCCTTTAATGTCATTTGGCATTGCAAAAGTCAGAGTCAATATGGAGGCCTCATATTATTATTCTCCTTCTGCCATTTGAAGGACAGAAAGGTCTGCCCTGTGTGGCTTGTGCTCGTGCAGGTTCAGTAGGGCAGAAGGGCATAGCTGGTGTCAGGACTCAGCGACATCAAGATGCTTCAGCCTCGGCTGAGATTAATAGATCTAACTGCAATCCCAGGTGATAGGTTTTCCCATTCTCGGCCCAACCTTGAGCCCCTTTATACCGATGGAAAACCAGTGCTTTTAGAGTGGGTGGGGCCAGAGCTTTCATGATTAGGCATCTGTGTGAGCCATACAGTAGAGGACATGAGTGAGCCCTGCAGTATGGCTCTAATTTAGCTTTAACCATTGCATTTGTTAAGGACACTAAACTTTAATTCTTTCCTAACCATTAATTTCTGCATAATACTCCGAGATAATAGCCTATAGTGCAGCTTTTAAAGCTGAAAGTGGAAAGAAATCCACTGTACTGTTTTCTCTGGAACATTGTTTGCTTTGTGAAACTGAAAAATGATAGCAGGGTTGTCAATGATCCAGTGTCACAGAGTTAGACTTCTAAGTCAACATCATAAGCAGAATTTTAAAACTGTGTACTTGTAAAATCAGAACATAGGCCACTCATGGAGTACTTTAGGGCAATATGTAGTGTCTAGAAATGTATTAATGTAAACATTTTCTGTGACCTATGGCAAAGCACTAGAGTTGTTCAAATGTTCGGTAGGGGACAGACGAGTGCTTTACATAATATTTGTGTTCTTTCTGGGTGAAATATTAAGAAAGTGAGAGCTTAAACCAATGATATAACACCAGGTAATTTCTATTATACTCAGCGTGCCTGCTAGCTGCTTTGGCAGGTATGGGCATGGGTTTACCCTGCTCAGGAAACCCCTGTCCCATTTTATCTTCTGTTTCACTGTGTATTATTTCAGTAACCTGACGTCAGCCATACTCTGAAAATATTAAATGGAAAAATCCCAGAAATAATCGTAAGGTTTACACTGTGCACCATTCTGACTGCACGATGCAGTCGTGCACTGCCTGAGTCCAAGATGAAGCACACGATCCTCTGGATGTGTAGTGGGATCAATGGCAGCCAGGGCCACATTCCAGTGACTTGGCATTCACTTCCATGTTAGCACGCGGGTATTAGATCATCTCACGTCATCACAGGAAGAGGGATGAGTATAATCAGAGAGAGAGAGAGAGAGAGAGAGAGACAGAGAGAGAGAGAGACAGAGAGA